>CABHPQ010198744.1:0-47147 GCA_902168405.1 Peromyscus aztecus
GTGTGTGTGTGTGTGTGTGTGTGTGTGTGTGTGTGTGTTTACACCCACAATGTCATGATAAAAATATTTACTGTTAGAAAAAACTGTACTTCCTGTTCAGCTGTCTCACTCGGGAGGCAATACACTGTGGTTCTACCCTTAAGAAAATGCAAATATGTGCTGAGCTGATAAATTCAGGGTTTTGACTGTATCCAAGGAAAGAAACAGTTCATTAAATATAGCCTAAATATTCAGTGTATAAACAGCATCGAATGCCACCCTTCTTACGAATTTACATCTTTGCAAAAAGATTTGGGCCCTGGCTTACACCCAATGCTTGCAGCCCACATATTTAGTTTTTTTTTTTCAAGTCGTAGCTCCACAGTAAACACACGAAAGCAATGCTTTCATGTTGTGAGACAAACACGAAGGACGTGTATTCAAGCTGGTCCCTGGAGATGCTGAACCACAGGCATGCTAAGGAGAGAAAAGATCAGACTGAGATGGGGAATTGTCAAACCCGTGTTGTGTACCAGCCTTTTCTAAGCTGTCTGCTTCCTTGTGCCTTCCTGTCCGCACACCACATCCTGGAGGAGCATAGTACAGCACTCTACACACTGACGATGACTCTCTTTTGCAAACACTAAATGCTTGTGTTTGGAGAAAATGGAATGTCAGTTTACAAGTGAAAAGAGGAAGGTTTATAGAAGAAGAGTGACTTGTTCTAGTCTCCTCAGCAGCATAGTGGACACTGGCCTTGAGTCTCAGCTGCTTCTGGATGTGTGACCCTACTGTACATCACAGCCTATATCAAAGACGCCAGCTTTTCTGATCCTGCCTTTCACTGGCCAAAAGCTGATACCTGAATTGTCCAACTCACCCTGGGATAGGGTACACTTACTCATCAGAGAAATAGGTGATATCCTTCTGTAATCACCCCCTCTGCAGGCATTGAAAGGGAGCCCTAGCATCCATTTTTGGATCATGGCCAACATGTGGAGGAAACTCAAGAATGGGACAAATACATCTTAACTCTTAAAGATGAAGCTTCATGTCCTTAGGGAAGAGTCACCAATCCTGAAAGTTTCTGTATCAACTGAACCCAGGTTTTAGCCACAGTGCCCCATCCCTTTCTGGTCTGATGCCATATGAATGACAGATGGAGAAGTCACAGTCTTAGAGTTTCAAAACAGCAGATTCTTCTGTGCTGACTGATCATACCGTACAACAGAATCTGGGTAGAGCTCGGAGTAGATGAGATTTGTCTACAGGACCTTTTGACTCGTATTCCCTTTGAATTCCCATCCCAAATGAGTTCATCGCCACTTGTCTCCTCTGTATTTTTCCACCTCAAAGAAAATTAAATGGCAAACTGAGTTACATTGATGAGGTAATGCTAGTAGACTCATAGTGATCCCCAACCTGGAGAAATATTTTATTTAAATGGGCACAATTAACTCAAAAGAGGGAATTTCTAATGGAAATTTTTCAAAAGCTGTGATAGGCCGTGTGTCTCCTCTCCAGGAACCTCATGTTCCTGAGGTTGGTCTTGTGAAAAGTATCCCAGGCTTGTGACCTGCTTCCCAGCTCATCTCAGGTATAAGATCATAGATAGACAAATGGGATTCTATGGAACCTTGAATATTATCTACCTAATCACTGATAGAGGCAATCAGAGGCAGCATTGGTAACCAAGAAGCATAGGGTACCTTTGAAGTGTTTTTATTTCCCTATTTAAAAGGAGGTTAGTTTAAAATACATTTAAAAATAGGATGCTAAATGCAGTGGTTCATGCCCATAATCTCACCACTCAGGAAGTGGAAACATAAGGATCACCACCTTACATTTGAGGCCAGCCTGATCTATGTAGCAAGTATCATGACAGCCAGGGCTACACAGTGAGGCATTATATCAAAAAAACTAAAACACACAAAAATAAAAAAATGAATGAAGGGTTCAGACAAGGTCTGGTAGTCAATAGATGTTAACTCCAGCAATCAGGAGGCTAAGGCAGAGGGATCATGTCTTCCAGACCAGCCTGACCGCTAACATATTGTGAGTGTGATGTGATACTAAGCCTGAGATCCATAATGAGGTCCTGTCTCAAAGCAACAGCAATACAATATGCTGTTAGTAAATAGGCTAATAGTTAAAGGAATATTAAAAGGTAGGAAAATGTCAGCAATTTTAGTGACTAGTAGAACATATACCTTGGATGCTTAACATACAGCATTTCCACTTAAACTTATTTGAAACTTTTCATAATAAAATATTGAGTTAAATCCTCCCAAATCCAAACCACTGAAATTGATGGGTTTGCATTTCACTCAGCAGAATCAGTGACTGGTTAACATGTCATGGGCCTCAGTGGACCATCCTCCAGCTTTCTGCTACCACACTAATCGTACTTCATTTTGCTGATAGGTGGCGACACTCAGCTAGAAACACTCCTAGGTAACTTAAACAGCACTGCAAAATGATGAGCATTAGGAAGGCACAGATTTTTAGAATTCTAAAACGAATCATTCTAGACCCTGAGAAACAAACCACTGTGTCAGCAGCAGTTAAGGAACTCTGAAAACTCAAAAGTAGACTGCCCAGTTTCTTAAATGGGCATATGAATGGCTTAACTTTTCTGTAAAGAAGATATACACATGACCAAGAAAGGCCATCAGTACCATTATCCATTAGGGAAAGATGAATGAAAATCATAGTAGTAAAGTACTTCTTACCTCTAATGCAGCTCTAGTCAAAAAGACAAAGAATGATCGTGTTGTGAATGTAAAACACTGCAGCCACTTTGAACAAAAAAATTGTTGATGTTGCTGTTTCATCCAGCAATCATATTAAGGATATACCTAAAGAAATGAATGCCTGTGTCTGTGTAGACACTTACGCATGAGCATGTGTGGCAGCAGCATTCAGAGTAAATCAGGATTAGAATCAACCAAAAAGTCCACAGTCAGATGAATGGACAAGTAAAATATGCTGCGTCTATATAGTGAACTGTTCTCAACAGTTAGAAAGAATGAACCATGGATATATCCTTTGACACGAATGAACCTTTAAACTACGCTAAGTGAAAGAAGGCCACCAGAAAAGAACACAAACTGTGATTCCAGCTTACATGGAATGTTGGGAATAGGCAAACACACAGAGATGGAGAGTAGATTTAAGCTGGGAGACATATACAGCGAAAAGTGAATGACTGCTCATATTAGGCAAGGTTCTCTGGAGGGACAAAGCCAATAGAGTGTGTGTGTGTGTGTGTGTGTGTGTGTGTGCGCATGCATCCACATATGTGTGTTACAAAAGGTGATATAGTATATTGCTTACACCATTGGGGTTGTGTCGTCTGATACCTCTGTCTACATGCTACACAGACTCTGGGGGGAGAAAAGCTAAAGCTAACCTGGCACATGATGCTGCATGCCTGGGCAGTCCCAACTCAGTGCTGAAGGCCTAGAGGTTCCCTAGAGAGTCACTGGTTTTCAGTCCACGTTGCAGAGTCGAAGTACCTGGAGTATGATGTCAGAGGAAGGAACAGGAACAGGGGTAGCCACACTCGCTCAGGAAGCAGAGTCAAAGGCACACAGGTATATGCTCCATTTTTCTGAGACCTCTTTATGTCTGGGCTGACAAGTGAAAAATGCCACCTACTTTAAGGGTGGGTCTTTCCTCTTCAGCCAATCACAGACAGGTCCCAGGATGTACCTTCTAGATGATTCTATAACCCATCAAGTTGACAGTCAAAACTTACCACCATGTTGCTGACAGGCTTTGTTATTTGGGATGGGGTGTGAAAATATTCTAAAGTTGATCATGGTCATAATTGTATACCTCTGAATATACAAAAATACATTCAGTTGTATACTGTAAAGAGATTATATTATGTGAATTATATATCAATGAAGCTAAAACAAAAACAAAAAAAAAACCTTCCTTGTTGGTTCTGCTAATTCCAGATAAAGGATACTCAGCTTGCATACTCTTCCACATCTTTTTAAACATTCTGTGTTCTGTACAGGTTTAATGTGAAATGTTGATTATTTATGTTTTAAAGGTTAAAAGCTAAAACCTGTGTCTATACAATGAAAACCAGAATTATACAAAAAAAAGAAGGAAAAGAAACAAAAAGAAAAGAAAAACGCTAAAAATGCAGAAGTGAAGGGGCTGCTAGGGGCAGAGCTGAACTCGCCAGGAGTCATTTTCTGCTTCTGGTGGCTTTCTCCTCAGCACACACTCCAGATACAGGAGACCCAACTGATGTTTCCTCTCCATTCCATTCTGTCCTTCTGTCCCTCTATTGAAAAAACATTTATTTATTTGTATTTTACATGTATGAATGTTTTGCTTGCATGGATATAAATATGCCAGGTGTGTGCCTGGTTCCTGTGGAGGCCAGAAGAGGGCATCAGATCCCCATCCAAAATGGAGTTACAGGGGGTTATGAGCCATCACATGGGTGCTGGGAGCTGAACCTGGGTCCTCTGCAAGAGCAGCAAGTAGTCTCGACTGCTAAGAGGACATCATCTGGAGCCGGAGTTTCAGAAGGTTGTGAGCCATCACGTGGGTGTTAGGCGGTGAACCTGGGGTGTCGGGAGGTGAACTTGGATTCTCTGCAACAGCAGCCATTGATCTCAGCCTTTTCTCCAGCCTCTTTCCTTCTCTTTATTTCTTTTGGCAAATTCTATATTTCAGGAGACAGTGGCCTCCTGGGATGTCCAGGTCCTGCCCATTTCAGCACGCCATTCCCTCCTCAGCGTAGATGCTCTCTTGTGGTTACCCTTCTCATAACCATCCCATCTTAATCTTCCCAGGTCTCCTTAAGACGGCAACAAGTGAGTGAACGGCTGAACGAATGGGCCGTTTTCAGCGAGAAGAACAAGGAACTGTGTGAGTGGCTGACCCAGATGGAGGGCAAAGTCTCTCAGAACGGAGACATCCTCATTGAAGAGATGATAGAAAAACTCAAGAAGGTGAGCGGAGGCTGAAGTAGGGTGAGCGGTGGGAGGCGACCGGGGGTCTCCCTTCTTCCCAGTGCTTTCCTGTCCCTGTGTATTAAGCCAAGTCTTCATAACATACATTATGGAAGACCCACGTTACATGCAAAATCTACAGGGTGCGTTTGCTTGGTGAGGAAATCAACTTCCTGCTTTCTGCCCTGGAGGAATCATTTACACACACCACTTTTCTCTCGTTTTTTTTTATTTCTTATGAGTTGGTTTTTAGAGACGGGCATCACAACAGAGGAATTAAAAGGGAAAATCCTAAGGGCAAATTAAACTGATTTTTCCCTAGAAAATATGATCTATGGGCCCTCAGTGGAAATGAAGACATTCCTGGGAATTCTAGATTCCTATTGTTACAAGCTATCCATGCATTATGAAATTATTTTGTGGGTTTACTTGGACCTAGGACATTTTTTTTTTTAATGTCTAAACAGGGCTCACTGAATTGACTCATAATTTTAAATGTTTGTGTGGGTTTCAGTCAAGTTTCTACATTTTTAAGCAAATATTCATGTCAGGATGTCGATTTGTATGTCTCATTAGCACGCATATGGTGTGTTTTTCATGTTTACTTTCCGTTACCTGCCTGGTGCAAAAGCCCCATCAGGCTGCAAACCTGCCTGGAACACGGATAGTGTCTGTGGTGTTCTGTGCTCTCCACACTGCATCCGTAGCAGAGCCTAACTTCTCCTAAGCATGCAGTTCATGTTCGCTGAACACAGAGATTACAGCTTTATTCATTCTCAAGAGCAATACACGTGGTTATTGGGAAAATTTCTCCTTCTCAACGCACACACATACAGAGCAAAGGTAAACTTCAAAGCCAACATATGACATTGATGACTTTGTTAGTTTTCTATATAAATATGCAAAATCTCTGAGTAAGCAATTTGTTTATTTGATGTCAAAATCCTTATTCCTGGGCCAAGATGATGCAGGCTTTATTGTAGCATCTACTAACAGTGGGGCTTTGCTGGTTGCTAGGTGTCAAAATGTTGTATTAGGCAGGACTGTTATACTAGTTACCATAATAAATTCTGCTAAAGCGTAATTCTTCATTCAGTGTGTCTATATTCTCATTGCTTTTCTTGATGAAATTCAGAATTTCATTTGGGGAATGGTTAAAAAAAAAACTTTCTAGAACAAAATGTAGCCAAAACATGAAAATGACTGAAACTTCAGTTTTTCATGTGGATGATTTTATTGTATTATTTACTATGATATTTGTTGGAAATACTCTTTGAGTAGGTGAGCCTGGTGGTCTGGACCTGTCATCCCAGCTACTTGTGAGTCTAGGCAACGATAGCTCATGTTCAAGGTCTGCCTAGGCTACAAAGCGAGTGCAAGGCTAGCCCAGGCAATGTAGTAAGACCCTGTTTCACGAAGAAGAGCAAAAGTCAATGAGGTAGTGGAGAGCAGCATGGAGAACATAGTTTAGCGGTGAAGTGCTTCCTTAGCATGCAGGCAGCCCACAGTTGACTCCCAGTGTCCAAAAATAAAGAAGAAAAAGACAAGAAATGCTCCTTGAAATGCTAATTCTACTAGTTTGTAGATAAAGTAAGTTGGGGGACTCGAAAGCCTTGATTGTCTCTCTTGTAAGTGTGAAGCATTACTAGGAAGAACTCAGCATGTTTAACCGCATAGGAAAAACCACGTGACAATCTGCTCGAAGCCAACGATCATTGTCTCTTGGCATCAACACAAGCAGTTTAATGGAAATGACAACCCTCGGGAATGGTTTTACTCTGAGTCCTTTTTAAAGTTCAGAGCGGTTCTTTTGACATCAACACTTCTCAATAAAACCGTCCTAATTTTGGGATGGAATGTTAAAACTATACCTAAATGCATTCCGTGTTTTGGTTTCTGGATCCCTTTGTGTTGAAGTAACATGAAAAGGTGGGTGGACAGGGGCGAGGAGTCCTAAGTGTGCCCTGGCACTCAACTCTGAGCTGGAATAGAGCTTCGCCTGCCATCCTCTTTCTTTCTGGCCCTTTTTCCTCAGATAAATGCTTAGAGAGGATCCTAACTTTAGAGGAAGAGTTAAAATATACATATAAAAACCCATCTTCACTTTGTTTAAATTTAATTTTGGTGGTTTTTTTTTTTTGCATGTGTGTGTCTGTGTGGTGTGCATGCATGTGTGTCTATGCATTTTTGCATGTGTGTGACACACCCTTGTGTGCATGTGCTTATGGAGACCAGAGGTCAAAGCTAGGCATCTTTCTCAATTGCTCTCCATCTTATAAACTGAGGCAGGGTATCTCAATTGAGCCCATAGCTTACAGATTTGGCTAATCTCGCTATCCACTTGGCTCCAGGGATCCTGTGTTTCCCTTGGTGCTCAGGGATTACAGGCAAGGCAGCCCCCCTGCTCAGTGGGCTCTAGGGATCCAGATTCTGGGCCTCATGTTTGTGCTTTACCTGAGGAGCGTCTTTCCTCCTTTATTATTTTGCTGAGATACTCTCTGCTGTGTAACAGTGTTTTGACTAGGCATGACAAAGTTGATCCTAGAAACCAAATCTGTCTTCTGGTTTAGTCTCTGATGTCCTCTGCAAATAGGTCATAGAGGGCCTTTTTTTTCTCCCCCAGACGTGGTTTTTTCTATGAAGCCCTGGCTGTCCTGGATCTCTCTCTGTAGACCAGGCTGGCCTGGAACTCAGAGAGCCGCCTGCCTCTGCCTCCTGAGTGCTGGGATAAATGGCATGCACCATCACTGCCTGGCTGGGCCTGTTATCTTTAACAGGATAAACCAAGAAGGCGTGAGACTCACTAACTTGCTGAAGTTAATTATTAATCTTGAAAACTAATGTGTTGTGTTGCAGAAGATATTGCTAAAATAAAGGAACTCAAAATATTCTGCACAAATAACATGACTGACAAAATATAAAGTCTTCATAACTGATGTGATGTACATAAACACACGTATACACATTCATGGATACACATGTGTAATGTTGTCACAGACATGCCTATGTGTGCATGTGTCTTTTTAGCCTGTTTTCAGCTCTTCATATGCTGATAATTCTATGTATATCATAAATCATCTTTTTAGTGACTATAGCAGTAAGATATGATTCCGCAATGTTAAGTCTTCCAAGTTGCAGCTTCTGCATCTACGTATATTCTTCTTTTTTTTTTTTTTTTTTTTTTGGTTTTTTCGAGACAGGGTTTCTCTGTGTAGCTTTGCGCCTTTCCTGGATCTCACTCTGTAGACCAGGCTGGCCTCGAACTCACAGAGATCCGCCTGGCTCTGCCTCCCGAGTGCTGGGATTAAAGGCGTGCGCCACCACCGCCCAGCCCGTACATTCTTCTATTGTGTTTGGTTTGTTTTCTTTTTGGAGTGCTAGAGCTTAAACTTGGGTCCCCACTAGTGCTACGTAAGCCATCTACCTTTGAGCCACTCCGCTGAACCACAAATTCTTTTTATTGATTTTCTCCTTTCACAATTTCGTACATGTGTATAATGCTCAATTATTTTCTCCCCTCTTTCTTTTCTCTCTCCCATCATTATCAAATGCACATACATACCTGTGCACACACACACACACACACACACACACACACACCCCTCATACTCTCTTTCCCAGACGCATGACTTTTAGTTTTGTTTTGTGACCCATTTGTTGAACCAGGGCCATCTGTTTCAGCACTGGATTAGAACTATCCACTGAAGCCTGGTGGGCCATCAGTAGGTGCACAGTTGAAGGCAGTGATTCAGGAGTGAGGCGTGGTGGCGCTGAGCCTTTCCTCTATCCAGCCCTGGCTGTTAACAGATCCA
Source organism: Peromyscus aztecus (assembly GCA_902168405.1). NCBI lineage: Eukaryota > Metazoa > Chordata > Mammalia > Rodentia > Cricetidae > Peromyscus > Peromyscus aztecus. The sequence continues at coordinate 8,771 of CABHPQ010198744.1, forward strand.
TTCTTAAGTAGCTCTGGTGTAGGTATAAGGTAGCTACTGTGAGTTTGCGGTGGTTGCCATGGCTGTTCCTTTCCTAGAAGACGGCATTTCTCAGCCCTTCTCCTTGTTATTTGTGTCCCCTCTTGAACAATGTTCCCTGGGCCTTAAAGAAGGTAGTGTAAATGTCTCACTTGGGGCTGAGCACTCATTAGTTACTTAGTCTCAGCAGCTTGTCCAGTAACACATCTCTGAGTCTACCTGTTTGCTGAAAAGGAGGCTTCCATGATTAAGGCTAAGAATACCATTTGTCTAAATATTTATCAAAGTAAATACTTAGAAGGCAGTTTGACCCTATGACAATTTTTCTAAGTAAAAGTATTCAGTTGTGCCAACCCCCCCCCCAACCTATGATCTTCCCAGCTATAAGTGTTGACCATGTTTACATGATCTGACATGGACTCCTGCAGGGTGGGCTTCAAATTCAGCCAGGGAACAAACAGTTGGTTACCTCCATGGCAGTAATGCCACTATTACACATGCTTCCTGGCAGATTGGTCTTGCAGTTCATAGAGTTAACAGTGGGTGATGCCTTTTCCTTCCCATAAACCTGCATAGCACCTTCTAAGACCTTGAAAGCTAGCTGGTAGGGAAGAAGCTTTCAGCTCAGTTCTAGCAGCTAAGGTGTGTGGTGTCTTCAGCCACAGCTCTGTCCTCTCACCTAGTCCTTGATGGGGAGCCAGGGGGATGGCCAGAGCTTACTTTATTTTAAGGACATCTTTGACTAACAACTCACTAGGCTTCCCACCCCTAGGATTGGGATTTTTATTTGATAACCTACAGCTTCTAGGAATAGCTTTCTCTAGCTATTCAGGGTATCTACATTCAAATGCCATTTTTAAATTTTCATTAGTTTTTTGAGGATGTGGTACAACATGCTTTTGTCACATTCACCCCATCCACCAACTCTTCCCAGGTCTACTTCCCATTCCCTACCCACCCAACTTTGCGTCTTTTTTTTTTTTTTTTTTTAAATCCGTCAAGACAAACTTGTGCCGCCCAAATATTCTTGGGTGTATGGTTTCCTCTGGAGCACGGTCAACTTACCAAGGACTACACTCTTGGCGAAAACCATCCCCTCCTCTCCTAGCAGCTAACGATTGTCAGTAGCTCCACCACTGAGGGTGGGATTTTGTGCCCAACTCTCATGAAATACTTAATTTTTTCGTTATATTTTTATTTTGGTTATAAGAGTTCCATAAGACTTTTTCATAACCTCTTCATTTTGGCTGAACCTTTCCCCTAACCTCTCACCTCCCCTATCCTGCAACCCTTGCCTGCTTAAGCCTTCCCACCCCAGTCTTCTCCCTCTACTTTGAGATTGCCTTCACTTCTGCTATTCCCCCTCCCTGAAGGCCGTCCTCTCCCTACATAAGCCACAGCATGCATTTATATATCTATATATTTATTTAGCATTTTTTGTTTGTTTGTTTGTTTTGGTTTTTTTCTTTTTTTTTTTTTGAGAAAGGGTCTCATGCAACCCAGACTGGTCTCAGACTCACTCTGTACCCAAAGAAGATCTCCAACCTCTGATTCTCCTGCCTCTACTTCTCAAGTGCTGGGAATCCAGTCATATGCCGTCATACCAACCTAGTGCCCTTTTAAGTAAACAGAAAGTGCCTTACAGTTCCTTTCAGAAATTCCATGTCATAATTGAGTCTGGACGCCACCTTATCAGGAGCCATAGGCACTATTAATTCTTGCACACATAGACTGATGTTCACAAGGTGTTCCTCGGGGCCCAAACTGTCCAAATAGTAGAAACTGTAATTAGCATGTTTCCAGAGACGCCAAATGAAGGCATTAAGAATATGCCTTCTGACCTCTGTGATTGCTTTTATTGTGCAGGATTATCAAGAGGAAATTGCTGTTGCCCAAGAGAACAAAATCCAGCTCCAGCAAATGGGCGAACGGCTCGCTAAAGCCAGCCACGAGAGCAAAGCCTCGGAGATTCAGTACAAGCTCGGCAAAGTGAATGACAGGTGGCAGCATCTCCTAGACCTCATCGCAGCCAGGTAAAAGGCACCAGGTGTACTAGGATGCCTGCGGGGGCGGAGGACGCTAATGCCTGTTCGTCCTCATACATCTCAACCAAAGCAGTGGTTCTCAACCTTCCTAATGGTGCGACGACCCTTGACCCTTGAATGCAGTTCCTCCTGTTGTGATGACCTCTTAACTAGCCATAACATTATTTCTGTTGCTATTTTGTAAGTGTAATTTTGCTACTGTCAGGCTGTAAATAGTTACTGTTAAATGTAAATGTTTTCAGAGAGGGAGGCTTGCCAAAGGGGTCACTACCCACAGGTTGAGAACCACCAAGCTAAAGGGACTACAATACCTAACTCCTTCTTTCTGAATTACTATATTGCCTGGGGTAACACCATGCTCCTGCTGTTCCTGTAAATGGCGCTTTCATTAACTTCAAATGAATTTAAGGAGAGGGAGAGAGTGGTATCTGAACAAGAGAAGGTTCTTCATTTGGGGGCTCCCTGGGTATTCCACCACCTGTGGAGAAGATGGAAAAGCCACCCCATCAATATTTGTAGGTGTTCTTCCCTGTAGTGGGAAACACAAAGAGCTACCGCATCTCTATTACGTGTTCAGTTAGTGGGGTGTGGGAGTGAGGCTGACGGTCATCATTCTGCTTATATTCATAAAAATAAACGACTTCATTCTTGTAACCTTCCGCTTAGCCATAATATCGACCATAATGATGGGTATCTCGTGTTTGGAGAGGCAAATTCTATTCCGTTTATTTTGTAGAGAGCCAATATGAATAAAAAGGATCAAAGGGAAAACATCTGAGGGCCTTTGCCATCCGCTCAAACGCTAGTGCGACTTAAAGATGCACAGAGGTTATTTTAGATTAAAAAGAGGAACTGGCGATGGAGAGGCTTCATTTTAGGCATACCTCCCTTCATGTAGGGAGGTCGGTGCTTAGAGACAGCGTTGACCATTGCCTCATCGCGTATGAAAAGCCTGGGAAGAGTAGCTGGGGCCGGGGTGTGGCTCAGTGGGAGAAGGCTTGCGTAACATGTGCAAGGCCCTTTGTCTCTAACGTAATCTGAGTGTCAGAAAGACTGGTAGGCTCTCAGAATGAACGCCACCAGAGAGGGCCGCCTCCTTAGAGTACATGTTGGCAGTGCAGACGTGGAAAGAAATCGAACAAAAACAGTAAGCTCCCTGCTCAGGGACATGTAGGGAAGGAAATAATGTATCTCTCAACTGAAATCACCCTACAGCTGAAATGCACAGCAGTTCTGAATCCCAATGTGATGTTTAGTCTCGCATCTCAGCCATGAAGATCATAATAAAATCTTATTTCCGAAGCAGAAATTGAAACCTCGTGTGCTATAAATTCCCTTCTTAGAGAGACCTCCCACTGGGGCAGCACCCTGGGGATTTTTGTGTGTGTCAGATTCTGACTCATGGACCGATGTGCTTGTCCATATAACTCCATTAAACTGGTTAAATTTCCTTCATGAATCTCAGCAATAATATGGAAAGGGAAGATGCACTATGCCAAAAATACTTCAGATGGGCTTTAACACAGTGCAGTTGTGGACAGCTGGCTTAGTTTCTGCTCAGCTGTTAGCTAACAATACTTGGAAGATGATACTTTCTCGTCAAAGTCATCTTCATTTACACAATGTCTGGGTGATTTTTCAGGTGAGAATTTTCTAGATATTGTTCTTTTGTATAAACAAACTTGAGTCAGCTGTGTGTTGATAAGAAATGGGTGCTTTGCTAAGAAGTTTATCTATGACCATTTTTTAGACTCTCATGATGCAGATGCATTCCTGTGGGAAACTTTGGAATAGATACAGTGACCATTTCTAGGCACCACCTTTAGAATTAGAGCAGATCATAAGCTGGTCGTCAACTTACTCTGGACTCTAAGGCCACGCTGGATTTAGTCTGCCTTTCGGCTTCTCCCAGAAGACACTTGGCTATCACATTTGCTTTCTCTTTCCTTGTTTACTGTGTTCGGGCTTGGTGAACTTCCTCCACACCTGTCTTTAGCTGTAAGTTGCCAGCCGCATTATTCAGTTCTGTTATTCAGTCCCATTCATGACTCTCCCCCTTTCCAGCAAAACTGTTGATTCATGAAACAGAACAGTACCTGGCACATACTTTTGGAGTTTTCTTTTTTAATTATATTTTTATTTATATATTCTGCACAGAGTGGAGGCAGGGGAATGCTACAATGTATGTGTGGAATTCAGAGGACAAATTGCAAGAGTGAGGAGTTCTCTTCTTCCAGGAATGGAATTCAGATCATCAAAGGCTTGGTAGCTGCCTTTACCTGCTAAGTAATCTCAGTGCTCCCCACCCCAGCCCCCCAGCCCCCCAGCTCCCGGCGCCTTTATTTTCTGAGACAAGGACTCATTTAGCCCAGGCTGGCCTTGAACTCCACAGGAAGTCAAGAATGATCTTGAACTTCTGATCCTCCTGCCTCCACCTCCCTCGGTGCCGAGATTACAGTCAGGGACCACCATGCCCTACTTACACTGTGCTGAGACCCAAACTCAAGGTTTCATACCTGCTAGGAAAGCACTCTACCAACTAAGCTACATTACCAGCCCATACTTTGTACATTTTTCATATTTCTTATATGCTTTGTGCAAAAATTTTGAAAATTCCCCAAATTCATGAAATAAAGCTTCCTGAAATTCTATCAGAGGAATTTTTTTAAAAAATTATCTTAAAATAGTGCTATTTTTGATCACCTTATATCATTATTTTTTAAATGGACAAAGGTTTTGTATATATGAAGTGGAGATGAGTATTTCCTCATTATTTTCCATGATCAAAATAGTCTATTAGAAAGCGACTATCAAACGATTTCCCACAGTCTCCTGCCTCCCTTCCCCAGCAACCCCTTAGACCCGCTACTGTACCACTGAGGGGCTGGCAGAGGGGTCCGAAGACAGGGGGAATCTGCTTCCATTTGCTGCTGCAATCTGTAGCTCTTGTGAAGGTTTTGCTCGTAGTTTTGCATGCAGCTAGTTCCTCTTTTCCCGTAGCTTTGCTGTCATAGCTAGGAATCCACAGGAAAAGGTGACCGTCCTCATAGAACAGTGGAGTGTCTGCAGTCGTCACAGTTTCTGCCACCCTTTCTTTAGACCTGTAACCTGCTCCTCCTGGCAGATTACACTGAGCTTCTTCTCCCTTCTTACCCTCGTGGCCTACATTCCAGGAGATCAAGCCTGGCACATGCTCATGAATGTGGGTTTTATTTAGAAACATGACCACTTGTGACTGCCCAGTGTCATGTTAACAGACAGGCAACCAGCACCATTTGTCTATCAAGAGCATTTTCATACTTCTAGCATAGACAAGGGGAGAAAGTCTCTCTTTACCCAAGAAGGACTGAGCCTTCTGCTCTGCAGAGCCTGGCTTTTGCAAGTGGAAGCTTCATGGTGGTGGCAGAGGACTTGCGTGCCCTGAGGATGGCAGAGGACGGCAGCGTGGACGCAGAGCTCCCAGAATGTGACTGCGATGTCACCAGGCAGGCATCTTCTTGAGTGTCTTCTATTGGGCATAGCTTTAGAGTTACGTGGGGCTCATGGGATAGACACTAGGCTCTTTAATGCGGAATGTTTCATGCCGATGTTAAGTAGACACAAGTAGCATTAGGAGACTGTAGGCCATGGATGCTGAAGAGTTCTTTGTTGGTTCATTTTCTTATTTCTCTACTGGGCATGGGCTGGAGGTTGATCAGCTCGGTATTTTAGTTGTGTTTGGACTATATGTATCACGCAAGCATCATGGCTCCAGCAGAGAGGCCCAGACAGAAATGTGATTGAGATAATGATTCAGCAAGGCCACTCTCTGCTAGCTAAAGGGTTCACAGCTTTGCAGCCAAGAGCTTTCTTTATTGTAAATAAAGCGTGTTTCAGGGATGTGGAGGAGGACTTTTCTCTCCGAGAAAAATTGTTTCTATTTGTCTTGGTTGGTTACTTTAGGCTGTTCATGCATACAGTCTTATAAAATATACAGATACTATAATTTAGATCTAAAAATAGTAATTATTGTTTAGTGTAAATATTGAGTATAAAAATTATTTAGAATAACAATAATACCTTTGGTGGTCTAGTGGTTAGGATTTAGAGTTCTTCCATGTGATAGGGATCTTTATTTAAGTTTTTTAAATGTTTTTCTTTTATTATTGTCTCACCCTTGAATTAATTCTCATAGGTGGGTGGGATTTACTAATAGAAATTTTGGTTCTATTATATTCAGAATCTGAATTCTATTTTGTTTTGGGTTGTGGATATACTAATTATTTGAAGAAAAGTATGTATACTATACATTAAATATATAAGTATATATGTAATTACACATATTCATGTGTTCATTTGTGTGGTAGTGTTAATGTGGTGGGCAATCAGATTCAATAGTATGGTGCTTTTCAGGAATGTCAAGAGCCTGAGGTATGCTTTGGACTGAAAGAACACACATAAACTGTAAGGACTTACAAATTAATCATGCTTGTTAAACCCTGCACGTGTACATCATATGCAGTCATCTATGTTGAATTAAAACCCTGAATGCTATCCAAAGGAATGTTGCCCAAGTTTCTTGCTTTCTTACAATAAGTAAATAAATGAAGATTCTGACACTTTAAAGATTTCTTTCAAAGAAATAATGCAGAAAAAAATGAGGCATTTCTTCTGTGCAGGAATGGCCCCTGAAAATATCAAATTTAACAAGCTATTACAAATAAATGAGGCTTTAAAGTCCACTTCCTCCATGCTCACACCTGCTCCCCCCAATGTACATATAACGTATTATGTAATTTGTAAGGAAATACACTTTTTTGAGAATTATGAAGGAGAACCACTTAAGGGTTCACCCATTGACTTCACTAAATTTATATTAGTTTGAAAGAGGAAGTTGTCCCTAATGGACTATATGAACAAGCATTTCCGTGTCACGATGCCCTCGACACACTAACCGCACTGCCTTGGACCTCATTCAATATTTTACAGGATCCAAGTCCTTTTACTAATTTTGCTGGCCTGATAGAATATTATTTACTCACATCCTTTGTGCTTTGGATATTTGATTCATATTTGTGATCTTTGAGTAAAAAGAATCAACTAATTTTAGATCATTTGATAATGGAAACATTCATTGTCAAATAGGTTTTGAAGGTAGAAATGTTAGCTGAAAGTCTTTTACTTAGAATACTAGTTATTAGTGCTCAGGCATTTTTAAATAATATTCAACTGTGTATAAAACACTGAGCTAAGTGTGGTAGTGGGAGGAATCCAAATGTAGTTATTGATAGTTCTAGCTTTCTGAAGAAAGCTGTGGAGAAGGCCACCTTAGACACAGATGGTGCCAGCCAGTAAAAGAAGGATGTGGAGAGAGCAGGTAGTACAGCCTCCAGGGAACTCTAACGACATTGTGAAGTAGTGATAAAATTCCACTCCAAAACACAGTTAGCATCTAACCCTGCCAAACCCCGACACAGAAAGCTGGTCACGTGAGAGGGGAGGGAAGCCATTCCTCCAGGTCTACCTTCAGGACAAACTTTCTTCAGTCCTGTACCAGTGGGACCACCCGTAGTCAAAGGGTTAAGTTCAATTCTGTGTTCATGCTGTGGTCACTCACAGGATGCGTTCCCTGAGACCTGCATCAGCAGCCATTCTTAAGTTGTCAATCATTAACCACCCACATGAATTTTGTCTTATGAATGACAGACATATGGATGGATGATTTTTGAAAGTGCTTGGATATATTCAAAGACAGTACTATGAAATGCCCAAGAGTATCAAGTTTGACTACTGCTCTTAAAGCTAATTAAGGAATTCTTATCTTGAGTAAAATGATGGGTCATGATTTAAAAAAAAAACACCGTATTTTTACCCTTTATCAAAAGAGTGGATTGGCAATATGAACATACATTTTCTTAAGTACACTTTTTTTTTCCAAAAAAAAAGTTCTAAGATACCTCACCTGAGAGTGCTTTTAGAAGCTACAATGTTATTACATATAGCTATTACAAGCAAACACTTGTAATTATCACTTGCACATACTAACTAGCATGTATAGCTGACCATCTCCTCTTGAAAATTAGTGTTCGTTTTGCTTTCTAAAATTAAAATATAATTATGTCATTTCCCCTTCCCTTTCTTCCATCCAATCCTCTCATGTGTTTCCCTTACTCTCTCTCTCAAATTCATGCTTACAACACACACACACACACACACACACACACACACACACACACACACACTCCTAAACCTGTTCAATCCATGTACTATTACATGTATCTATATGATGTCAAGGCTAACCATTTAATATTGAATGACTAATTAGGGTGAGGGGCTCTTCCCTAAACAAGACGTGGACAACGATGAGGCTAATAGACATGCTAGAATGAAAGAGGAAAATCTCATGGAACTCCAGCCCTACATAAAGAACCAAGGCAGCTAAGGAATGTGAGAGGAGGCTAGAAATCCTTCAAATAAACACTTGTGTGATGGTGTTTTGAGGACAGTCCCAAGAAATGTAATTGTACCATCAGGATTAGTTTCATTTGAGAGAGGCGTTCTGATTTATTGAAACTGTGATGGTAGAAGCGATAGCTGCCATCAATTTTAAAAAACTAAAAGTAAATCGATATGCTAAAAGTACTTTGATGGTGAAAGAAGTCTCTAGGACAGTGACTTCTTTGGGTCTGACAAAGGTAGAAAGTCACCTGAGGTGGGTGTGGAAGGAGCTGAGAGCTGTAGCTGAAGCTGAGAGCACCTTGGGGTGATTCTGTACTCTATCTAGAGAATGACTTATTTAGCATGATGGTGTCATGGAGATGGGGCATCTGAGGGTAAGTTCTGAATCACAGAGAACATTCTATTGACGATCTGCTTTTAGCTCTCTAATATCTCCGCAGTCTTAGACATCATGTAGCTCTTGACATTCTTTCTCAGGAAGATACCTTTTCAGTGAGGCCACTTTGACATGGAAACATTTTCTTTATCTGCTTATCTGATTACGTACATGAAGAGCAGTTCCTGTAAAGTCCCCATGCTTCCTGATCCAGGAGGAGATGGTCTACACTGAGAACTGAGCTTTAAAGAAGAGCTATGACAAAAAAAAAAAACCCAGGTTGTGTACTCCTTGTGACCACCAGCCCACTCTGTAGTCTATGGACAGTCCGCCTGGCCAGACTCTTAGCGGGGACTCCAGTCATGTGATAAAAATGAAGTTGAGTCACAATCTCTTCCCATCCCAACCTCGTGCTCACACTCTGCCCACCTGGAGAAAGTTGTTTTCCGAACTGCTTCAGCTGTCTTCATAGCTGTCCCCTTGAGCTGTCTCCTCTATGCCCTTGTGTAGCAAGAGTTTTCCTGCCTGGTCCACAGTCAGGACAAATCTCTCTCACCTGCCAGTCCCACAGCCACTTTGACCCAACCAAGTAAACACAGAGACTTATATTGCTTACAAACTGTATGGCCGTGGCAGGCTTCTTGCTAACTGTCCTTATATCTTAAATTAACCCATTTCTATAAATCTATACCTTGCCACATGGCTCGTGGCTTACCGGCATCTTTACATGCTGCTTGTCCTGGTGGTGGCTGGACAGGAAGTATAGGCGGGACTAACAGAAAGAACAGGAAGGCGGAGGGAGTCACTGCCAGCCACCTGGTACAAACCTGGTACAAGCACCTGTTCAAATTGACTGACCCCACTCCCTGAGCATCCTGTCTTTGGTCTAATTATACGTTCCAGGTCTTGTACCTTCTTTAAAAAAATCCCTCTGTGTGTGTGTGTGTGTGTGTGTGTGTGTGTGTCCAGAGATTGACATCGGCTGTTTTCCTCAGTTACCGTCTACCTTTTCAAGATAGTGCCTCTCCCTCAACTGGAGCCCACCTCTTTAGCTAGGCTGACTGGCTGACATGCCTCAGGGGTCCTCCTGACTCAGTCTTTGCAACACAGAGATTTACAGGCCCAGGTTACCTCACCTGGATTTTCCTGTGGTGCTAAGGATCAAAACTCAGGTCACTTTACTAACTGAGATATCTCCCTCATCCCCTCCTTCATTTCTGACTATTTTTTCTTTAGTTCTCCTTTAAGAAACTTTTTTAAAAAAAAATCCTAAGCCGGGCGTTGGTGGCGCACGCCTTTAATCCCAGCACTCGGGAGGCAGAGGCAGGCGGATCTCTGTGAGTTCGAGGCCAGCCTGGGCTACCAAGTGAGCTCCAGGAGAGGCGCAAAGCTACACAGAGAAACCCTGTCTCGAAAAACCAAAAAAAAAAAAAAAAAAAAAAAATCCTTTTTTCTCAATCAGTACTCTTTCGAAGCTTCCACTCTATGCCGACCAATTTAATCAATGGTACAATCTCATTCCTCACTCCTAGACCTGAAGACGGCATTCTGTACATTTTTGTGGGGGCCCTCAAGAGCCCTGCAAACCTGTTTATCCCAGGTTATTCCTCTTCCTGAAAGTATAAATTGTGTTATTCATGGGACTGACTTGTGTGAAGGCCTTGGGGCGGCTGTCACATTTACATTATTATGACTGTATTGAGTCTAGTAGTCATAAATATTTGCTGAATGTTCTCTTCACTGAGCACTCTACATTAGCCCACTTATTTAAACTTTATAGATCCTTGTTATTATAAAATGAGGAAACAAGACATCCAGCAGAGTCACGCTCCCCAGAAGGAACTGAGCCCGGATGGACCCTGCAGGACAACTTGGCTCTAGGCCCATCATTCACCTCTGCACATGCAGACAACATGAACAGGGTCTTTCACCATCTCTGTTTTCACTTCTCTGCCCACAGGGTGAAGAAGCTAAAGGAGACCCTGGTGGCCGTGCAGCAACTGGATAAGAACATGGGCAGTCTGAGGACCTGGCTGGCCCACATCGAGTCAGAGCTGGCCAAGCCCATAGTCTACGACTCCTGTAACTCGGAAGAAATCCAGAGGAAGTTGAGTGAGCAGCAGGTAGGATTGCTAAGCCATAGAGCACATGTCCTCTTGGCCAAGATAATGGGGTGGGTGCAAGATGTTGCCTTGGGATAAAAGATCGGGGGGAAATTAGGCAGGATTGGCAGTGAAGGGGGAGCTTTGTGTAGGAGAGTGGTGGGGACAGATGGCTTCTGTATCATTGCAGAATTGACTGAAAAGACGCGTGTGCTGTCCTGGTGTTAGTGTCGTTGGTACTCCAGGGGGAAGCAATCTAATACAACGCAGGGGAATCCAAACCATCCCCTAATGGTTTCCTTCTCTGCGAGCCCGCCACTGAAGACTTAGAAAGAAGCCCTGCACTTACTGTAGGGTGTTTAGAGAAAGACTACAGTACAGATGGAGGGCTTTCAGGACTCAAATAATTCTGTCCCGTGAGGAGGACTGTGTGATCTTCAGATAGTAATGCCACCTTCCATGTATACAGGAAGGGCAGCGCACCTCCCTGACATAAAATATGCAACCCAGAAAAGGAGGATGTCCCTGAACACACAAGCAGAGGGGACTTTTGTTTCCATGCCCTCCCCTTTTTTATTCTTACTAACTGTACTGGACTCCAGCTGCCAGCCATGAACGTGCTACCCTATGTCTTCATTGCCTTTGAGAATTCTACCCAGGCTTTGCTTTCTTCTGTTAGCAATTACACCATGGTAGCCAAGTTGTTTGGCTTAAAAATAAAAAAGAGAAAATTCTTTTCAAATCCTACAAGATAATTAACACATTTATTTTGGGGGGAAGGAAGGAATGACGGCTGATAATCCTTACTGATGTTCGGCTATAGGCTGGAAACTACTCTAAGCCTACATGTTTATTAAATTATTTATTTTATTTTTGAAATGATAATTACATCATTTTCCTCTCCCCTTTCCTCTCTCCAAACCCTCCTACATACCCCCTTGCTCTCTTTCAAATTCTTGACCTCTTTTTTCATTAATTGTTGTTATATGCATATATGTATATTCATATATATTTCTAAATATCATCTGTACAATGTTACATATCTATACACACATGCACTCACACATGTTTTAAGGGCTGGCCATTTGGTATTGGATAACCAGTTGGTCTAATCTTCCCTGAAGAGGACTATTTCTCCCACCCTCAATATTCCTTTCTTGCCTGTAGTTCTTTATGTAGGGGTTAAAGCCTCAAGCTCTTTTCCAGTTCACCTGAACATACCTGTTATTGTTCTCTGTGTTTGGCATCATCATCAGTCATGTTGGTGAGAATTTGGGTGTAGCTTCTGACATTGCTAGGAGACACAATCTCACAGCAAACTCCCTGATCCTCTGGCTCCTACAGCTTTCCACCCCCTCTTTTGAAATGATTCCTGAGCCTTGGGTGTGGGAGTTGTTTTGTGGATGTGTTTGTTAGGACAGGGCTCTACGACTCCACATTGGATTAACATACTTAATTTTTTACAAACACTATGTACTAGTTAGAATAGGTGCTAAAGTATAGTCCTAGATACCAGGTTTATTATTTATTATTTTTTGTTCCTTGACAGTTTCACACATGTATGAACTAACGTTTGGGTGTTGGGTTTTATACTAAAGTTATCATTGCTTTAAAAACATTTTTGCTGAGACATTTTTAACTTTTATAAGATTAGTGTCTTCTGTGAGTGATGTTTGAGATTTTGATGATTGTATTGGGAGGGTCTTGGCTGGCTTCTAGTGCCCCCCTACCCAAATTCTCAATGAGAATATGATAAGGTATGTATCAGGGGTGAGAAATGATGGCTAATGACCAGTGTTGTTGACCTATTTTTAACTACATGCAGGTAGATAAGAGTCTCTGGTATTTAAGAAAGCCTCTTCCATAAAGGGAAAGACAATAGTTAATAGGGTAAATAAAATGAAAAACGAAGGGAAGAAACAACAGAAAATATTGTGTATTATGTATGTGTATGTGTGTATATGTATATATGTATGTAAGATTTTTTTTAAAAACTCACAGAAATGAGAAGTTTTACATTAAAAACAAAAGATACTGTTTTTTTTACAAAAGGAACATTCAGAATCGATCCTCTCCTACAACATAAAATAAAAATATGAAAAATATGAAAAATAGGCAATAAAGACAATAAAATTAAAGAGTTAATGTCTAAATCTCAAAATCCAATGCAATTATTTGATAATAGTCACCAAAAGCCTTTTTCAATGCAGGAGGAAATTATTAATTTTTTAAAGTATTAATACAAAAAAATCCCAAGTGGAAATCACACACTTCCACATCATAAAGATCTGAGATAAATGCCTAGGAAAATTAGAAACACTCAAAATCATCCCAGACTTTTCACATTAGGCATTGTCATAATAAACAGATAAACAAAATATGGATGAGGCCTCAGACTTAAAGCATCTGCCATCTCCCAGCATGCTCTGGGGCCAGGAAACAACAGCCCACTACAGTCTAGAGGCCGAGAAAATCATTTATGATGTGCAGCTGTAGACCCTCTCACTACGTACGCCCAAATTCGCCTCTGATCCATCCATTTCTAGGGAGTTAATGAGTGGAAGGCTGCCTACACTAATAAATAAGGAGATAGAAAAAATAACATCATGGAGGAGGAAGAATTGCAACGCTACTAAGCTATAATAAAATGAATTCTAGGGCCAGACATGGTGGTGCATGCCTTTAATACACAGGAGGCAGAAGCAGGTGGTTCTCTGTGAGTTCTAGGCCAACCTGGTCTACAGAGTGAGTTCTTTCTGGGTCATCCAGGGCTACACAATAAGACCCTGTCTCAAAATTAAACAGATAAATGAAATCTTGTCATTTTCAGGGGAATGGATAGAACTGAAGAACTTAATATTAAGGGTGATAATGCTCTCACATGTGTGGTTTAAAAATAAAAGTAATCTACCGCTGGGCGGTGGTGGCGCACGCCTTTAATCCCAGCACTCGGGAGGCAGAGGCAGGCGGATCTCTGTGAGTTCAAGCCAGCCTGGTCTACAGAGCGAGATCCAGAACAGGCACCAAAACTATACAAAGAAACCTTGTCTCAAAAAAAAAAAAAGTAATCTAGAATATTAAATGGTGATTACTGGGGCTTGGGAAATGGGCTTTGATCAAGGCATACCTGATATGTACTGAGATAACACCCTAAGCTTATTTATTAGTCAGCACAATGGTCGTACATATTCAACATAAATAATTTTTAAAGGTAAATCTCAGGTGAGGGTGTAGATCGGCTATAGTCCTGCAGCCCAATAAGCACTGCTTAGGATAGAGCTGGGTCTCAGAGGCCTGAGTATGCTCGACAACAAGATGGTCTTTTCATAGACACTAGAGAGCAATGTTGTGAGAGGAGGAACAGCACAGGATCCGTTGTGGAGGCAGCCACGTCAATTGTGGGATTGCAGGAGCAATGGGAAAGCTGGGCAAATTTAAGATGTGCTTTTCTTTCTTTATTGTAAGGAAAATACGTCAAGAGTATTAACAAGTAGGATGAAGAGACTGGCTTCAGCACAAGACACCCCAAGACCAAGTTCTCAGCCCAAAGGAGATTTATTTGCCCCAGAGGGACAGAGGGCAGGGAATAAGAGACAAAGACGGGAGACAGGGGATGAGGGAGAAAGGAACAAAGTGGGGGCGGGGAGTATTTGTCCCAGGGGACAAAAGACTGCCTCTGGGTAGAGAGGGAACAGCCGTGGCCCATAGGCAAATGACAGTTTATAAAGGTAAAAGGAGGAACCCTGTGCTAGGACGAGGTGTTTAGTTTTAATTGGGCATGTTAGTTAGGGCAGTCAAAGGGGGCCTTTGATTGCTGGACTTCAGTACTTTGATAGCTGGACCTTGGTGGTCAGCCTCAGGAGGAGGAAGTGGCCAAATAAGGGACTAGACCTTGGTGGCTAGCTTTAGGGATATAATCCTACGCTTTTTAGCAAGGCAGAGATTGGAATGGGGGAGAAGAGCAACGCCTGTCAGAGCCATGATGTGCCACGCTCAGGCTGGCTAGAGTCCCTTCAAGCAGAGAAATAACACCTATAAAGTTCATTTTTCCCCCAAGAGAAAGTGCAGATTTGTTAAGGAAAATTGAGAAAAAAAAAAATACCCGGGAGTAGGAGGGACACCTAGGGGTGGATAGGACCCTACAGACCCCACTTTAAAAGTGGAATATTTCGAGCAACTTGAACTCCTGAAGCCTATGTTAGCTAGCTTTCCATCACTGTGAAAAATTACCTGAGGTTGCCAACTTCCAGGAAGAAAGGCTTTATTTGGACCCATGGTTGCCTGGATTTCAGTCTGTGGGTCACATGACTCTGTTGCTGTGGTCCTATGGAAGCAAAGTACACTCTAGCAAGAGAGTGAGTCATAGGAGAATTGTTGACCTCTTAGCCGCCAAGATGCATACAGAAAAGTAGGGAGGAGCTGGGATCCCAATACCCTTTACAAGGATATGCCTTCAAGGCTCTGCCTACTAGAGGTCCTGCTACCTCCTAGTATTGCTGCTGGCTGGTGACCAAGCCATTGACATATGAGTCTCTGGAGAACATTCTAGAACTAAATTATATGAAAGCCTAAGGGGGAAAATAATGGATATTTTTGATTCGTATTGTCTGCATTTAACATGAACTCATATGTTGTAGTTGGATAAAATCCAGTTTCCTGCTTTTTATAAAAAAACTTTCTATTTCTGTCCTACATTTAAAACTGTGCTCCAAGGGAAGTAGTAATGATCTCATTCCAGAAAGGGAACCTCAGTTTCTTAAGTCCCAGTAGCTCTTGACATTATGTGGTGCATTTGCAGGTCTGTGATGCTTCAATCCTGGTCCTGAAGTGTGAACTACTGACAGGTGCATGTAAAATGATTGTCTGATCAATTGGAATGAAAGTGGTGTATCAGTAGAGACTGAAGAAGGATTCTCTCTCTCTCTCTCTCTCTCTCTCTCTCTCTCTCTCTCTCTTTCTCCCCTTTCCCTCTCCGTGTGTGTGTGTGTGTGTGTGTGTGTGTGTGTGTGTGTGTGTACATGCAGGCATGAGTTCAGAGGTCAGCCTCCAGTCTAGTGTTGGTGCTCACCTTCTATGTTTGACACAGGGTCTCTGTGAATACCTGGTATATACAGGTGTACGCTGTGTTTACGAGGTTAGCTGACCCACAAGCTTCTGGAGATGCTCCCATTCCTGCCTTAGGAGCTCCAGAATTACAGTGCATGCTACCTGTAATGTCTGACTTTACATGGATTCTGGGGATTCAAACTCAAGTTAACACATTTGTGTGGCAAGCACTTTCCTGTTGATCCATCTCTCCAACCCAACCCAGGATTCATTTTTTTCACTTACCACTAAAACCAGTTTTATTCTTATGTGTGTGTGTGTGTGTGTGCGCGTGTGTGCGTGCATGCGCTTGTGCATATGAGTGTGTGTTTGTCTGTCTACAGGCATCAACAGAGGTCAGAAGGGGGCATTGGGTCCCATGGAGCTAATGTTTCAGGCATTTGTGAGCCTCCCAGTGTAGGTAATGGGATCTGAGCTCTGGCCCTCTGGTAGAGTAGAAAACACTCCACATGACTGAGCCATCTCTCCAGGCCCTAGTGTAATCCATTTTATCTGTTCAGTTTAGTATTTTGGCATTTCTCACATAGAATATTTCCAGAACCATCTCCTCATATTGTACCTTGAACTTCTGCAGTGTCATAAATAAGCCTCAGGAAACTTGTTCATTCACAAAAGTGAAATACTGTCAAGTATGGCCTAGACATCTGTTGGTGAGCACAGCTACGGGTTCTCTCATCTGCATACACAGACTTTTACAATAAAGCACACTTTTTTCCCCTACAGGAGCTTCAGAGAGACATCGAGAAACACAGCACAGGTGTTGCCTCTGTCCTCAACTTGTGTGAGGTCCTGCTACATGACTGCGACGCCTGTGCCACTGAGGCTGAGTGTGACTCCATCCAGCAGGCCACTCGGAACCTGGACCGGCGGTGGAGGAACATCTGTGCAATGTCCATGGAAAGGAGACTCAAGTGAGCTGGGATGTGTAGTTACAGATAAAACAAAGAAACAGAAAAGCTCCATCCATCTTTCCATTCATTGTATCCATGCTTTACTATTTTCCATTGGTTAGAAAGTCTAAAATTAGCCTTGGCTTCCCAAAATTGCTACTACCTACATATAATTAGAAATATAAATAGGCATAGAGGTAATATAATAAGCCAATTTATGTTGGAACTGATAGTTTAAATATTACATTGGAAATTAAAATCTGCCCTTAAGAAGTAAGTATAACTTTATGGGATTTGTAGTTATATAAAGGTAATGTCCTTTTATTAAAATTCCACTCTTCACAGTGTTAAGTGAAATAAGCCATGTTGTCTCTAGTTCTAGATGTAAAAATCTAGATGTATATGTATAGATAACATGTATAAATCTAGATTTAAATGTAGCACACATGTAAATCTACATTTAAATGTATAGACAACAGGGACTAAGGGAGGAGGAGTCTAGAAGAAGGGGAGTGAGGAGAAAGGGTAACAGAATATCGTGACCTGGATGTGGAAGGATGCATTTAGGAGAAAAGAGGGGAAGCAAGAGTGGGAGGGTCTGTGGGAGCAAAGGAGAAGCCTAGTGGTGCATATACATGAAAATGAGCATTGCAACCAACTTTCTGTGCAGCTTTTATTGAATAATAACCACTTTTACTTTTAAACCCTTTGAAAATGACAGTGGCAAAAACTCACGCTGGATCACCACAAAATTACCTCCGTGGCCTAAAACACAAAACTATGCTGCTCTCTGTTCAGTCCCAAAAGCTCTGTTGTCTCTGTCAAAGGTGACTATTATCACTCTGAGTCTGATGTTGGCCTTAAAGGAAATTTCCAACTTCAGTTTTATTTAAGGGGTATGCTGGCCTGAGCACGCTGTCTACATGTAGGGTTTCTCACCCCCCATGCAAACACCAGGGCTGCTCATGTAATGAACTTTAATATCCAGTTTGGCTAATTCCAAATTCAGAGCCCCAGGGCATCTTTTTAAACCAGCAGCTGTTTTCTTTTAGCTCCAACAGTTGTCTTTTTCTCTGGGTGGTTTGGCTCAAAGCCGTGATTGCTGTACACAGCAGTTGCTTGCTTGGCACTCATAATCCTGTTGAAGGCATCAGATAGGGTTCTGACCATCAGTGGTCTTAATAATGGGGGTGTGTTCTTCCATCCTCTGCCCCAGGATTGAAGAGACATGGCGATTGTGGCAGAAGTTTCTGGATGACTATTCTCGTTTTGAAGACTGGCTGAAGATTTCAGAAAGGACAGCTGCATTCCCCAGTTCTTCTGGGGTTCTGTATACAGTTGCTAAGGAGGAGCTGAAGAAGTTTGAGGTGATTCATAATTCCAGATATTTACTGTTTATTCCGCTGTGGTGCTAGTCAGCTGGTAGCTGATGCTCCAGAGCATGAACGGACAATTGTACCACATGTTATCTGTTCCAATAGCTGGGGAACAGCTTGGTAGTCATGGGTAGCATGCCTCGTGAGTAGACCAAGAGTGGTGAAGATTTTAATTGGGATTATCAGAATTACAAATAAGATGATAATAAAAGTATTGCCAGATGCAGTGGCAAATTTTCATAATTCCAGCACTCAGGAGGTTGAGGCAGGAAGATCTCAAATTGAAGGCCAGCTTGGCCTACATAGTAATATCCTGTCTAAAGAAGGAAGAGCAGGGAGGAGAGAGGAAGGAAAAAGAATTCTCTTAGAGAACACGACACACAGTTCTCCGCAAACCTCATGGCATTATTATTTCAGAGTTCTTTACAACTGTCTGTCTTCTAAATAGTCCTATGGAACTATGACTGTGTCTATAATATGAAAATCTCCTGTAAATGTATCCACTCAATTATTTCAACCTAGTTAGGGTGTGTGTAGAGAAACACATATGAGGAAGAAGCCCAGCACGAGGGAGGAGGAGGGGCAGGCTGATCACACCGTGGGAGGGAGGCAATGCAAGCGAAGCACATTGAAATGGACGTACAGAAACACGCTTCATAGGCTAGCTCAAAACATTAAATCATTAAATATGTAAGGATGATTTTGATCACCGGTAACGTAAAGCAGGCCCCAGAATTGACCAGAATGTTATCATCAGAATCCACTTTGAATAAAGCAGCAGAGGGTGGTGCCCTTCTAGACTCATGAAGACTTTTACACTACTGAGAGATGAAGATGGCAGTGGTTAGTTAGATTTAGGAAGGAATCATTAAAATATCCCTGAAAGGCTACTAGCCTTCTTTACCATCTCAGGTCCACTGTGTAGCTCTGCGATACCCTGAACTCCAGCCACTCCCGACTCTGATGTCTGTAGACATTGGTGTGGGTGAATCAAATCATTCTGTACATACATTGATGCACGCGTGTGTCCCTGTACCCACTGTAAGTGTGTCTGACACATTCTAACCAGTCCTTCCTTGTACCCTATTAGTAATTTTCCCTCAGCCCCCTTCAAGATGTTTATAAATGAAACCATCAGTTTGGCTAAGTCCATCAATGACTCCATTTTTTCTCCTGTGACGTCAGTGAACCAAGCCTTGTGCTACTGGAGGAAAAATGAAATTTCTTCTTGTTCCGGTCTGACTTACAGATCTGAATCCTAGATGGAGAGCTGATTAGAATAGTGTTCGATGCTGTGTGGAATAAGTAAGCATGATTCTGAATAGACCCGTATGAAATTATACCACCAAATCCAGAAAATGAAAGTGCCTCCATAAAAAGTTTTCTCTGACAGAAAGCCACCATGAAGTGACAGAGAATCCAGGTCACTCAAGTGTTAGTAGAAGTGACCCTGTTCTGTGTCTCGTCGCGCTCTGCCTGGTAAAGGTTAAGACCTTTCATAATTGGCTTATGCCACAAAGCAGATTAGATGAGATCGTTCTTGATGCTATTTTGGACTCAGATTTTATGACCAAAGTTACTCAGGTGGCCAGCACTGAAATAATTGATTTTTATTACTTCTCATTATTCTTATACTTAATCTTCTTACAGATAGAAAATGTCACAGAAACAAAGTTCTGCTTAAGGATCATCCATTCAATTGCATAAATGTTCGGGAAGGCTTTGGGTGTGCTAGGATATTGGCCTTGTGCTGTACTGTCCCCTGAGTGGGTGGATCTATCCTCTGACTCTATAGCAACAGAAGTCAATCCTGCCTGAGAACTTCCTAACTTGGTAGCACTGAAGATTAGATCTGCTAGGACAGGTATTCTTAAAGCAGCTCTCGCAAGGCGAATCATTTACAGGGCAGGTATGTGATCTGTGAGCAGTGTGAGGAGCCAGCGAAAACACAAGTATGGGATGTACATAAACACAGTTCAATGAACCATTCATAGCATTTGAGTTGGGGTCTGAGAAAAAAATCAGTTACAGACCATGTTGCATGAGTTAGGGCAAAACTGTTCCTCATTTGGGTGGATGTTTGGCTAGTGCTGTGCTTCGCAGCAGGGACAGAGACAGAACGAAAGTGCTTGCAACTGCAGGATTTCCCCTACATGCCGTGTCCTTGAGAGCAGAGCATCCCCGTCGTATGCCAGGATAACAGCTCTGGCATCTTTTTGTGAAAGCTGACCGATTCATCAGCAGAGAAGTGGGACCTGCTTCCACCTGGGGTTTGTTTTGTTTTGTTTTATGGAAAGTTACTTGTGTTTTATACCAAACTCATTTTCTTAAAAGCAGGGTTAACAGCTTGCTTTAGGGGCACGTCTGCCAAAGACAGTTTTAGTTTTGTTCCTAATGCACACCAGGATTAAGATGATTTCTGCATTGTTAGGAAATTACATATTCTATAAGTGAACAGTGTGATTTTAAATACCATTTCTCGGAATGGACACAGAAGTCTTGAATACTTCGATTTGACATGTAAACACATGTATATGTTTTTGTAATGGTTTCATTGATGGGAAAATTTGTTTCCAGGTTATTTATTTTATATATTTCTTTTTTATTTTTAAGTTTTTTTTTTTCATTTTACATACCAACCCCTCCCTCCATTCCTCTGCTCTCCCCTCTCTTACCCCCCATCCCTCCCCCAACCTGCTCCTCAGAGAGGGTAAGGCCTCCCATGGGGAGTCAACAAATTCTGGCATTTCAAGTTGAGGCAGGACCAAGCCCCTCTCTGCTGCATCAAGGCTGAGCAAGGCATCCCTCCACAGGGAATGAACTCCAATAAGCCAGTTCATACACCAGGGATAAATCCTAGTCCCACTGCCAGGGTCCCCACAAACAGACCAAGCCACACAACTGGCACCCACATTCAGAGGGCCTAGTTTGGTCCCTTGCAGACTTCCCAGCTGTCAGTCCAGAGTCAGTGAGCTCCCACTAGCTCGGGTCAGCTGTCTCTATGGTTTTCCCCATCATGATCTTGACCCCCCTTGCTCATATAATCCCTCCTCCCTCTCTTTGACTGGATTCTAGGAGCTCAGCCCAGTGCTTGGCTGTGGATCTCTGCATCCGCTTCCATCAGTTGCCAGATGAAGGTTCTATGATAACAATTAGGGTAGTCATCAATCTGATTACAGGGGAAGGCCAGTTCAGGCACCCTCTCCATTATTGCTAGGAGTCTTAGCTGGGGTCATCTGTGTGGATTCCTGGGAATTTCCCTAGCACCAGGTTTCTCCCTAACCCCCTAATGGCTCCCTTTATCAAGATATCTCTTTCATTGCTCTCCCTCTCCATCCCTCCCCCAACTCGACCATCTGGTTCCCTCATGTTCTCATCTCCCATCTCCTCCCCTTTTTTATATAATTCTTTTTGTTTTTTAATACTGGGACTCAGGTAGCCCAGGCTGGCTTCCAGGTCCCTGTGTAACCTAGGATAACCTTGAACTTCTGATTCTTCTGCCTCCCCCTGACTCCAGAGTACTGGGATTACAGATTTGTGCTATCACACGTGGCTTAATTTAGTTAATCACTTTTTTGTTGTTGTTGTTGTTGTTGTTGTTTTCGAGACAGGGTTTCTCTGTGTAGCTTTGCACCTTTCCTGGAACTCACTTGGTAGTCCAGGCTGGCCTCGAACTCACAGAGATCCGCCTGCCTCTGCCTCCCGAGTGCTGGGATTAAAGGCGTGAGCCACCACCACCCGGCCAGTTAATCACTTTTAAAACTACATTATATGTGTATGCTGGCATGTAAATGACATGTGCGATGTTTTTGTATATATACTCATAGACAAATGTATATGTCTGCATTTTATTTATGTATGTATCTATGTATAAATACCATGGTTCCTTATAGCTCTGTGTTTTCTTTCTGACTCTTGGTTGATCTGCTGTGTCCGTGGTGGTATCACTTCTGTCCCCCCTGACTCTGCAATCTGAAAACCAAGAGACCCAACCCAGAGTCCTCCAAGGCTCTCCCACACTGATTCGCTTCTTTGTGGCCTCAGGCTTTCCAGCGGCAGGTCCATGAGAGCCTGACCCAGCTAGAGCTGATCAACAAACAGTACCGCCGCCTGGCCAGAGAGAATCGCACCGACTCCGCGTGCAGCCTCAAGCAGATGGTCCATGGAGGCAACCAGAGATGGGATGACCTACAGAAGCGTGTCGCCTCCATCTTGCGCAGACTCAAGGTTCTCATTAAGCCTTGTCATTTAGATGCTAGAGGACAAGCCCAGACTAAGCTCACACAGTAGCGAGACATGCTCTTGGGGACGGTGGGAGTTGGAATGGCAGAGGGAAAGGAGTGGGATGTGGTATGAGGACAATTTAGGGTGCTCCACGCTTGTGAGGCATGGACTTCCCACAAGGTTGGAATTGGCTGGGCCATATCAATGTGTGACTATGGATATCTAATGTCTTCATCTTACTTCCAGCATTTTATTAGCCAGCGGGAGGAGTTTGAGACTGCACGGGACAGCATTCTTGTCTGGCTGACAGAGATGGATCTACAGCTCACCAATATCGAACATTTTTCCGAATGCGATGTTCAAGCTAAAATAAAGCAACTCAAGGTAATATAAGCCAGTTATTCTGCAAATTATCAGTGTAAAGGAACACTGAGAAGGGAGGGGTCTGCAGGTCCTATTGTATAGAGGACAGCAGAGCGCCTTTGCAAAGTTAGGTCTTCGTGATTGGAAAAATATTCAGAAGATACTAAAGATAATGAATTTTTGTTCATTTGTTTGTTTTTTATTTTCAAGATGGGGTTTCTCTGTGTATTTCTGGCTGTCCTGGAACTCATTCTTTAGACCAGGCTGGCCTTGAACTCAGAGATCTGCCTGTCTGCCTCTAGTGTGCTGGAATTAAAAGTATGAGCCACTATGCCCAGCAATGTTGAATTTTTTTTAAAGTGCTCTCTGATGCACCATTAACATAAATACTTGAAAAATATCAACCTGGTTGTCAGTGTTAGGGATGTTTTATTGTTATTGTTTAATATATCACTTATTTCCAAGATCTATAGAGAGTTTATGTAGCCCCTACCTTCCAGAAAAATACAACTTTCTTCTCCTTTAATTCTTACAATGACTTTTAATTATTGTATGTGTGTAGCAGCGGCCAGTCTATGGAAGTCGGTTCTCTCCTTCCCTATGTGAGTTCCAGGAATTAAGCCAAGTCTGTCCTCACCTTTGGTGGCAAGCACCTTTTCCTCTTGAGCCATTTTGCTGACGCACAATGCAATGTTCTTGTTTGGAGATTTCATTCTACACATTCTATATTCCTTGAGGCCAAGTTCATTTTAAATATATATTGTATCATTCATTAAATAATTCAGACACAGTGGCTAGGTAGAAACCTTCACTGAAGAGATGTGCATTGCATCAAAGGGAGAGTGACAAGCTCGATCATCCACGAAACAGTTTCTAAAATTTTATTCCCCCCCATACACACACGTCATTGGAGGATCACACACTTCATTGCAGCACTCTGGAGAGTGAGTTGGAGCTCAGCCTTGACTGGGTAGTGAGTTCTAGACTAGTATGGGCTACAAAGTGAGAACTTGTTTCTAACAACAACAACATCAACAAAAATGGGTGGTATGATGATACACTTCTGTAATCCAAACACTAGGGAGGTAGAGGCAGGAGGATCAGGAGTTTAAGATCATCTTTGGCTACATGACAAATTTGAGACTAGCTTATGCTACATGAGACCTTGTCTCAAAAAAACAACAAAATAGATTATTTATTTACTTGTGCTTGGAACTGAACCCAGGATATCACACATGCTAAGTATAAACTATACCACTTAGTCATTTCCCATAATATTCCACTGTGGGTTTTTTGTTTGTTGTTTGTTCCTTTGTTTTAAGCATAGTGATACTGGCTGTAGCAATTTGAAAAAGAGTAGCCCTGTAGACTCATATCTTTGAATGCTTAGTCACTAGGGAGTGGAACTCTTTGAAGGGATTAGAAGGATTAGGAAGTATGGCCTTGTTAGAGGAAGTGGGTCACTGGGGGTAGGCTTTGATGTTTCAAAAGCCTATACTAGGCCCAGGATATCTTTCTTGGCCAGTGGCTCAGGATGTAGCTACTGCTCCAGCATCTTGTGTGTTAACCATGCTCCCTGCCATGATGAAATGGGCTAAACCTGAAACTGTCGGCAAGCCCCCAATTAAATACATTCTTTTATAAGAATTACCTTGGTCATAGTTTCTCTCCACAGCAATGAAACAGTGACTAGGACAATGCCCAGAATTTCTTGGTTTTCATGATAAAACAAAAGAAATTACCCTTTTAATAATAGCTTATTAAGGTAGACTAAATCACACAATCATAAACTCTCATGTTCTACCCAATGCTTTGCCCTCCCCCTCCCTACACCACTGTCCCAATTCATCCCACAGGCAAATCAACATTTGAACACTTCCACAAGACATTTCCACCAATTGGTATTTGGGACTTTCCCTTTTACATTCTGGCAGGATCTTGGAATGCACCACCCCCACCCCCCTTCTCCTTGGCAGTCTGTTGTTAGTGGATGATTTCAACTCCTCCAGGGCTCACTCTTGTCCTGAGTGAACATCTATCCCTTGAAACTGGTCCCCATGATAGCTCTCTTTGAAATCCTAGAGAAGGAGTGCAAATAATCTTTCCCAGATCCCTTGCTTTTCTAATCACTATAACTTTATGTGTTGACGCTTATGTTCCAAAAACATCAAAAGAATCGTCTGTGACTCTGTGGCCTCCCTTAGTCATGTGTGTCATCTGCTATACATTATATGGAATAAATGAAAATGTTCCTATCACACCATCATTTTTACCAGGAGTCACCAGCACTATTGATACTGTGATGGCTGTCAGTGTTTCTCTGTTACTCTCTACCCACACTATCTGTGGTGATTTTTTTCTTTAATTGCCAAAGGCTATTTTCTGATCTTTCCGTTTGTGATTCCCATTCTGCCTTAACATTATATATTTACTTTAGGAAACAATTTCTCCATCTTTGGCTTGTCTTTGTATGTAATAAGTCAGACATCCCCTGTATAGTCTTTCTGACACTGTGAGAAACATGTACCTTGCTTTGACATCATTGTGCGCTGTGTAAAATTCACATTGTGTTTGTACCCTTAGGCCTTCCAGCAGGAGATCTCGCTGAACCACAATAAGATCGAGCAGATCATTGCCCAGGGGGAGCAGCTGATCGAGAAGAGCGAGCCCCTGGATGCAGCTGTCATCGAGGAGGAGCTGGACGAACTCCGACGTTACTGCCAAGAGGTCTTCGGACGTGTGGAAAGATACCACAAGAAGCTGATCCGCCTGCCCGTACGCAGCACTTACTTCTTTCTCATTAAATCCAGAGAGGAGCAGTTGTGTGGGATTGGGTAGCATAACACGGTCAGGAGTCCAGCGTTTGCAAGCAGAGTGTCCCGGTTTGTTCCAAGCGCTGATACCACTGTCTTTGTAACCTGGGACAAATTGCTTTACCTCACCTCAGTTTTCCCAACTTTAAAATGGACTTATTTCATAGTCACTACTTTGTAGGGAGAACTGCTTTGTTCATTCGGTGAGTGACCATGTATTTTTATAAAGACTTGGGCCGACTGCGTGACATACCTCTTCTATGGAAGATGAAGAAGCTTTGAGAAAAAATAATGAGGAGATGAAGGAAGATGTGTGAGCAATTGCTCAGCTCATGAGTTTTTGTTTTTGGTTTTTTGTTTTTTTTTTTTTTTTTTTTTTTTTTGAGACAGGGTTTCTCTGTGTAGCTTTGTGCCTTTCCTGGATCTCATTCTGTAGACCAGGCTGTCCTTGAACTCACAAAGATCTGCCTGCCTCTGCCTCCCAAGTGCTGGGATTAAAGGCATGTGCCACCACTGCCCGGCTGAGATTATTTTTGAATAAATCTTTTCCCTCCATTTTTTTTCAATTTCATCTCACTTGTAGAGGTTTTGTTATATATCACATTTGAAACTTTCTGTGATAAAAACATATTTTACCTCACATATGGAACCCAAAGGATAATGGGTCAGTTGAATTGGAGACATGCTACTTGGCCCTTTATTTCTATTACTTTTTATTTAATTTTAATTTAATATTATTTAATTTCCTATAATGATTCTGTGGAGTAGGTTTTAATATAGTCCCACCCTGCCACTGATAAACTGAGGCTTAAATAGATGAATATATAAGGTACTTTCAAAGTGTCTTAGGGTTTCTATTTCTATTGGTCTCTAAGAGACACCATGACCACGGCACCTCTTCTAAAGAAAGAACATTTAACTGGAGTGGCTTACAGTTTCAGAAGTTCAGTCCATTATCATCACGGTGTGACATGGTAGCATGCAGGCAGACATGGTGCTGGAGAAGGAGCTGAGAGTCCTACATCTTGATTGGCAGGCAACAGGAAGTGATCTGTCTCACTGGGTATAACTTGAACATAGGAGACCTCAAAGTTCACCCACACAATGACACACATCCTCCAACAAGGCCACACCTCCCATAGAGCCACTCCCACTGGGGGCCATTTTCTTTCAAACCACCACAGAAAGTAATGAGAAAGTTCTTCCGTATTTGCTGATAAAGTTAACTCCATGTGGACAGCAGGATGTGCTGGCATTTGCTGAAGGTCACACCTCTTGGGAGTAAGAGGCAACTCCTGTTCCTGCAGTAACAGAGTTGGTGTGACTTCCCTTTTAGCTACCGGATGATGACCATGACCTCTCAGATCGAGAGCTAGATCTCGAAGACTCCACGGCTCTTTCAGACCTACGCTGGCAGGACCCCTCTGCAGATGGCATGCCCTCCCCACAGCCTTCCTCCAACCCCTCCCTCTCCCTCCCTCAGCCCCTCCGGAGTGAGCGGTCAGGGCGAGACACTCCAGCCAGCGTGGACTCCATCCCCCTGGAATGGGACCATGATTATGATCTCAGTCGGGACCTGGAGTCAGCGTCACGAACTCTGCCCTCAGAAGATGAAGAGGGCGAGGAAGACAAAGAGTTCTACCTCAGGGGAGCTGTCGGCTTGTCAGGTAGGAGAGAAAACTTCCCGTTGAGAATCCGTGTGAGGGACACACTAGCTTCCTGGACTCATCATCCCTGAAGATGTGCTATATAAGTTCTCTGTGTATATACGGTCACACAGGGACATCCTAGGACACCTGACCTAGGGCTGGGGAGAGCATTTTGAGTGAGACTAGAGGGATAATGGGTCTGTGAGGTGAACATAGTAATACAGAGGAAAGGAGAGAGAGAGAGGAGCCCTTGCCCGGTTTGTGATCAGCCTCTGTGCTTTGGGTCGTCTGAAGCTTGTCAAGAATGAGAAGGTTATGTTACACAATGGAAACTGGAAAAGTGAACAAGGGTCTGGCCATGAAGTGGCCAGTCCACTATGGAGAGGAGTTTGGCCCTTATCCTGAACGCCATAGGGATCCACCGGAAGATGAAAGGAGTGGTGACCAGCTGTTCATTTTTGATGTAGGCTCTGTGGGCAGAACACAGATCGGAAATAAGAGAGTTTAAATGGATGTGATTGATGAGCATGGACGATGATCAAGGAAACAGCCCTAGAAAGGGGTGATAAATCATGAGAAATGAATCCCCCCCCTTACCAGCTAAGTGAAGAGAGATGGAGGAGACTCTGGGTTAGGCATCTAAGTGGAAGACAAAAGTGGTCCAAGGCTCTGAGACAAATGAGAAAGAGAAAACACGGTGTGCCTGGGCGAGGGAGGCAAGTTTAGTGGAGGCGCAGACATCAGTTGTATTCATCCCTATTTTGAGATATTTATACAACTTCCAGGCCCTACAGTTTAGAAATAGACACATGGGTGTGGATCTATATCTAAGGACTTCTCCTACATGTAACTAGGGATTCTCTGAGTGCATGGGAGGAATCATGAAAAACAAACAAACAAACAAACAGAAAACCTAAGAAGACCTTATAGAAGGTAAACAGAAGCAAGAAACAGAGAACAGTGCTGTCCATGCCGGGTACCACGTGGCCCTCGGCCAGCATGACTAGAAAGCACTGAACTGTGATTACTGTAACTGGGTTGACTATGGATAGAAAATGCACTTATAGGCATGGACCAAATTTCAAGACGTAGTACAAAGAATGCACACAAACTATTAGTGCTGTTCATATTAATTACATACCATATTTTAGCATTAAACCAGTCCACCTGTTTATTACTATCCTAATGTGGCTACTAAGCCTTTACATTTCCATGTATGGCTCACATACAGTTATAGGAGTAGGGCCCCCTCTAAAAGCTGCCTTTGAGGGAATTCCTGTTCTAACCCAGGCGTGGAGTCAGGCCTCTGTAACCGTAGCATTCAAGAAGTGGAGACAGGAGCATCAAGAGTTCAGAGTAATCCTCTGCTGCTGTCTTAGTTACTTCTCTGTCGCTATGCTGAAACACCATGACCAAAAGCAACTGAAGGAAGAAGAGTTTATTTTGGCTCCTATTTCCAGAGGGATAAGGATCCATCATGGCAGGGAAAGCATGGCATGGGAGTAGGAGCCAGAACCTGGCTGGTTACATTGTCATCCACGCTCAGGAAGTAGAGCCTGAGAACAGGAAATGGGATGAGGCTATAAACTTACCAACGCCCGCCCCCAGTGATGTGCTTCCTCTAACAAGGCTCCACCTCCTAAAGGTGCCAGAGCTTCCCGCTAGAGCACCACAGACAGGGGCCCAAGTGTTCAGATACCTGAGCCTATGGGGGACGTTTTTCATTCAAACCACCACAGCTACGAAGCAAGCTGGGGACTTGAAGGGCTGTGCTGTAGGAGACCTTCTCTCAAAGCAAACATGCCAACAAAGGGACCCCTCTCCTGCCACTTAGCGTCTCTCTAGGTTTGCATGAGGAACCGCATTCCCCTAGACACTTGTCTTCCCATCTATAAAATGGAAATAATACTACCAGGCTCTCTTAGGGTTCCTGTGAGGGTAGAAGCACTTTAAACAGCGGCTGCCTTGGAAAACACTCAGCCGATGGGAATTCTTAGCAGGATTCGTTACAGAAAGCCTTTGGCGAGCATGCACTCTTTCCCCGCCATGCCGGTGGCTGTCAAGAACGACTGTCTTTTTTCCTTAGGCAAGCTACTTTCCTGTCACAAGGGAATCGAGGTGTCCAGCACATAGCTGTCAACTTAGACTGTGCTCTTTTTACAGATGTAGTGATCCCTGAGAACCCCGAGGCCTATGTAAAACTCACAGAAAATGCAATCAGAAATACTTCTGGTAGGCACGAAGAACGGGAGCGAGCCTCCCACGCCCCCCGCCTTACAACAACCCCCCTCTCTCTCAGCATAGCTTCTCTCTGCCTCTCACAGCTTTGGGGCTCGAGAAGCCAAGAAACAAGCCCCCCCCTCCTCTCCTCCTTTAATAAGAAAAAAAAAAAAAAAAGCTGCTGGTTGATCAACACCAAGAATATGATCTCCATAACCAGGTCATGAAATAGCTCTTCGGCTTATCAGGTGCTAATCAGTGTCATTACAGAGAGAACTCAATGTAGCTAGAGTTTTCCTGCCTGGCCCACAGTCAGGATAAATCTCTTTCACCTGCCAGTCCCACAGCCGCTCAGACCCAACCAAGTAAACACAGAGACTTATATTGCTTACAAACTGTATGGCCGTGGCAGGCTTCTTGCTAACTGTCCTTATAGCTTAAATTAATCCATTTCTATAAATCTATACCTTGCCACATGGCTCGTGGCTTACCGGCATCTTTACATGCTGCTTGTCCTGGCGGTGGCTGGCAGAGACTCCCTCCACCTTCCTGTTCTTTTTATTCTCTCTGTTAGTCCCGCCTATACTTCCTGCCTAGCCACAGGCCAATCAGTGTTTAATTAGCAACAACTCAATGCCCAGGGACAGCTGAGAATATGAGGCAAAAGGTCTCACCAAGCCTGTGTGCTCTTCTCTTCCCCTTGGAGGAAGTGGGCATTAGCTGTGCAGTGTGTGATCTGTTACTGGCTGGGCAAATGCCACTGGGCAGACCCTCTACCACAGCCTCTTGTGAGGGTGTGGACACATTTCAGCGGATGAAACATTTCCTTTTCATTTAAAAAGTATTACCTCCTCAGATGAGAAATGCTCACCATAATATTGTAATCCTTAGATGGCCATTTAGTAGAACTACTTTTGAAGGCGGGAGAGTTGAAAAGAGAAAGCGGTTTTGCTCAAGGTTGTGTGAGATCCTGTCCATACTTCAGCACACTGAAGGTCTGAGTCAGTGCTTGGGGCGTGTGTCAGACCATCAACATGAGTAGGAGTCATAGTCTGGTTTATACCAGTCTGAAGTTTCTGAGGCCCAACACAAGGACCAAAACCAAGCTAACTTTACGGTGACATTCTCAGTGATTTCCAGCTAGTGGTCTCTCCTAGGTAGATTTAGCAATACATTTTATAAGGCTTGATTTATTCATTGTTTCCACCCAGTCTTGGTGCTACTCGGGTGATCAGTGTTCTTGTTCAGCAATGACTGTAATATGCATGCAGATACGTACCTGCAATCACACGCACACAGGCACACTGTAAGTTGAAAGATCTGAAGAGATGAACCAGGACCCTGGATAGTGAGGAAGAACATGCCTAAAGGAGAGACAGAAGCTTAGCTTGTCCCTGGTTTAGCTTCAGATAGCCCATAAAAAGCAAAGTGTTCCTCTGTGCATGTCTATTCCGAGCCAGCCTTTTCTTGGTTAACTTGAATCCATGCTTAAGTGAATGATGCAACCAGGGATTTCAGTGGCGTCTCTGGGATCTCTGAGGTGCAAATCTGAGGGTGAATCCTTCCCTGCTAGCTAAGTGAGCGTGGGACACATCTGTTTCTTGGTGCCTGGGACATGGCTGGTACCTCTTCAGGTTACTAGGAAGGCCTTCCACTGTGTCTAGCACTCAGATGGTCATGGGACTGGCTGGAGGATGGAGCAGACAGTCAAGGCTGTTCGGGATCCACTGCAGAGTTCTCTGCCAAGGCCAGGCTGCTGAGTCTCCTTAAAAAACACACTCCCTGGCTTGGCCCCTTAAATGTCTAACCCTCTGGCAGGATAGCACTAAATCTGCTTTATGATTCTCCCAGCACACACCCTTTTTGCTTCGCCATAGCTGAAATGCTTTCTGAGACCTCTTGATTGAAAAGCTTGAAATAAGTGGAACATTGTGATCCATTAAAGACCTTTATGGTTGCCACCACAGGGGATCCCAGCTCACTGGAGTCACAAATGAGGCAGCTGGACAAAGCCCTGGGTGATGGCCACTTCCAGATTCAACAAACTGCAAATATCCTCAGAAGCAAAACTCCCACAGGGCCAGACCTGGACACCAGCTACAAGGGCTATGTGAGTATTCCAACCAGTATGCTCTGGACCTGGACCTGGAGTAGAACTCCGACCAAAAACAGTCCATTTGTTTGCAGCATGAGGGCTCTGTGAGGTCTCAAGTACAGAGGGGCCCTTGAACTCACAGACATGGATGTGGGAAACAAAACCCCATTGTTTGAAATTACTTTTTGAAAGAACCTGATCTATTTGCAGACCTTGGAGTCCATTGTCATGACCAGCCTGTTGCTTTTCACTGAGCATTTAGTATGATCCATTTAGCTTAAGACAATAGAATCCTTTCCCTTCCAAAGATCACGAGGTGCCTGTCGAAATTCAGCTAATAAATTTTGAAGCATAGTTATCCCCGGATTACTAACATGAGATTTTTGTTGCTGATGTCTTTTTAGTTCGTTTAATGACCTTGGGAGTGTTTGTAATCTCCTGCTTTTAATCTGGGGAGATTTTGCAATGCTGGGAACTGAACCTTGCATACATGATGCTGAGCTACGTCCCAGCCTCACCTCCTGCACTGTGGGTGCCGCCTAGGGCAAACTGCAGGAGAAGGCAGCAAGGGGTTACTTATCTTAGCAGTTCTGTGTTTTCAATTGCTAGTGTATCCAGTACAATCTATTTATTCTAGTCACAGACCGGGGAGTGCTGTCATCAGTAACATACCTATACATAGTTTAAGCAGGGAATTTTCAAGTAAATCTCTCCCCTAGCTCTTGGTCAAAAGGAACAGACAGTTAATTCCTAATGGTCTCATCACATCTCACAGGCTCTGTGTTTTGGAATCAAGGAGAAAGCTGTTCTAGCTGCACACGCTGTTACCCATACCCTCCCAGTCACTTCTCCATCATGAAACCTCTTTTTAAAGTGCAGAACAAGGGCTGGAGATGCGGCTCAGTGGTAAAGTGTTTGCCTAGCGTGCTCAAGGACCCGGGTTCAATCTCCAGCGCCGTGTAAGATAAAAATCAAGTGCAGCATAGCTTTATGATGACCGCGTTGACATCACTGAGATGACACTTAACCTCACCCAAAAGTAACAAAAAGTGACAAAGACACTGATTGTGAGAAGCATGGAGAGCTAAGATTACACTCTAGCTGCAAGAATGTGTTAAGGTTTTTCTTCTGTCTCATTCTACCTTGTGTTATTTTGTTTTTCCTTTATTTTGAGGCAGATTCTTGTCACATAGGCAGGCTGGTCTCCAGCTCCTGGTCTGTCTCTCTCTGCCCACTGAGTGCTAGGGTCACACTCGCGTGCCACCACGCCTGGGATCACACTCACGTGCCAGCGTGCCTAGCTATGTTTTGTTCCTTTGCTATTTGAATAATGAATTTTTCCTTGAGGTTTGAATTTAGTCCCTTGATGACTATTAAACATGGCTGTACATTTTCTCGTAAAACAGCTGGCTTTCACATTGCTCTGAACTCTTAAATATTTCAGTTATCTAATGTAAAAGTTGTTTCCGTGAGATTTGTGGTACTATCGGTGTTTCTACATTTAGGTTTGTGAAAAAGAAGGAAGAGACAGCTTGCCGAAACTTACTGCCTTGCCAGCGGAGGACTCCAGACTTTACATTCCGGATCAGTTTGATCTGTTTAGATTCATATAAAACAATGGTTCCGAACCTCCCTAACGCTGCGACACTTCAGTACAGTTCCTTGTGTTGTGGTGACCCCCATCCATCAAAGTATTTTCGTTGCTGTCTCATAACTGTAATTCTGCGACTGTTAGGAATCGTAATGTAAATATCTGTGTTTTCTGATGGTCTTAGTCGACCCCCGGGAAAGCTTCGTTCTACCCCCTAAGAGGTCGAGACCCACAGGTTGAGAACCGCTGGCATAAAAGACGTTTCAAGGTTTTCACATGTCTATCTTGCGCGCATAGTGTGTCTTTAAGGGTGTGCACGTGCATGCGTGCGTGCGTGCGTGCGTGCGTGTGTTGACACAGCACAGTTTTGAATTCTATTTATTTACTTATTTTTACCGGAGGGACACCGAGTAGTAAAACACAGCCGCTGCCTGCCCTGTTGAGGGACCACGAAGATCTTTCCCCCAAGCACTTTGTGCCCGTGGGGACTGTGGGGACAGGCCTGATTTTGCGTGCCTTTCAACAGATGAAGCTGCTGGGTGAATGCAGCGGAAGCATAGACTCCGTGAGGAGGCTAGAGCACAAGCTGGCAGAGGAAGAGAGCGTCCCTGGCTTCGTTAACCTCAACAGCGCTGAGACTCAGACAGCCGGTGAGTGACATGCAAGATCCCCCAATCACCGCGTCACACCAAGGTCCCCCCCCCCCCCCCAAGCGCCTCTCCCTCCCTCTACACCAGTTTATCCCACGACAGAAAAGGGAGACAGGGTGTCATAGTGTGTCCTCTGCTCCATTTATCCAAATGCCCTGTCCGGTCTACATTGCCCACTCCTTGTATATGTTTTCAGAGTACTCTGTAGAAAGAAGTCAAGGATGGATTGATCTCCTCACACACTGTTTATTTTTCCCCATAACGCTTGTCACAGTGTTAAATTCTGTGTAGCAAATGTGCTTTACACCACTGTCATTAGAGACGCAGAGGAAAGCAGAACCATTGGACCCCTTTAGCCCTTAGGTGGCAGCAGAAATGATCGGAGGTATCACTGTCCTTTCCATCACCCTTTAAAGTTAGCCACCAGGTATCTCCGAAGTGTTTCCGAAACCTCACCGGGATAGAACTCCTGCTCACCATTCTGTGCCTGCCCTGCCAGGTGTGATTGACCGCTGGGAGCTCCTCCAGGCCCAGGCACTGAGCAAGGAGTTGAGGACAAAGCAGAACCTTCAGAAATGGCAGCAGTTCAATTCAGACCTCAATAACATCTGGGCCTGGCTAGGTGAGACCGAGGAGGAACTGGACCGGCTCAGGCACCTGGCACTCAGCACTGACATCCACACCATTGAGTGTCACATCAAAAAGCTCAAGGTACCGCCGGCCCTTGCCTTCCTTTCAACAATTACACTCGCTCGTGGAGCCTTAGGAGCCCCTGGTAGGCCCGGGACTTCATTTTTCTTGGTAGCTCTATAGCTCCTGTGATTTTTGTCTGGAGGACATAAAAAAAATTTGTTTCTCCTCAGAAAGAAGCCTCCTGGGATAATAAGCGTGCTCCTTTTGTGTCCCTATGGTTTTTAGTATTTACTATTCATTTTGAATTGATGTTAATTGTGGCTTTTCTTTTCATGATCCTGTTGCTTTTCTTTGAACTTTCAGACACAGAAATGAATCTTCCTGCACACGCATCCCCATAGTAGCATCCTGAGGGGTGCTCTCTGAGCCAGCCCCGTGAACCCCAGGACAAAGCACAAATGAGAGATGCAGCTTGCAGGAGCTGCATCTGAAATGCAGCTTTCTCTGGAGTTCCTAAAGCACTCTCTCTAGGTAGAATTGAATTAAACCAGGTTCCTTTAAAAGAAGACATGCGTTGTTGACCAGAGTCTGAGACTTCAATGAGATGAAGCAAGGAAGTAAGCTCTTAGACGGTATCCTGTGTGGCAAGCAGAAACCACCTGCCCTGCACTTTTCCCAAGCCTCTATCAGTAGATCCATTCTGTATTCTCTGTCAAGAGATCCATGGAGCAACCAAGGACTTTTCACAGCATCTCTTGATTTCTGATATTTTTGTGGTAGCATCTGGGGAATCATGTTGAGAACCTATAGTTAAAAAAAAAAAAATTAAGTCGTTAGGAGCATGACAGAATTAATGAGAAATTGTAAGAAATTACCCTGCATAGTGTGATTTCCAGAATTGCTCACCCAGGATGGATCTTTAAGTGTTTACCAGCACATAGAGATTCAAAACTTACTACAGAATTCAGAACTCACATTCTTGGTACCGAATTCCTGTTTTGTTTTGTTTCATGCACAAAGCCAAAACTCAATTGCCTGAGGGTTTTTGTTTGTTTGCTTATTTTGTTATCTTGTTTGCTTTTTGAAGTCAAACTAAATTGATTAAAGCTTGAAGTACTCAATTTCTTCACCATAGCAACATCATGGCCTGTGACATAGTCAATATTAAGGTGTGGGACAACCAGCCTGCATGCCAGGCCCCTAGAGCCTAGAATCCTAGGCTCCGACGAGCTTTTCACTTCCTTCTCCCACCCAGAGAAGTCTGAGTGCCACTGACTAGGTGACATAAGACTATTACTCTTGGGGCTGGGGATTTAGCTCAGTGGTAGAGCGCTTGCCTAGCAAGCGCAAGGCCCTGGGTTCGGTCCTCAGCTCTGGGGGGAAAAAAAAAAGACTATTACTCTTGAAAAGGTTTTTTAAAAGCCAGTGTCATCCTTCTTCAAGCTATAGAGCTAAGTCTCTGTTTTGTTTTTTTTTTTACTGTGTTGACTATTCCTGCATGGGGTTTAATTATTCAGACCCCTTCGTTCATTGTACCGGTCATCATCACTCTCTGTGAGGCTCTTCTTGCCTTGAGAGGTCCTTTCCCCTTCAGGCTTCTTAATTCCCACTCGGCAAAGCCCTAGCAAGCATCCTGAAAATGTAACACTCGGCCATTTTGTCATGTGAACTTTTGAAACATGGGTGTGTCTGTGGGGGGCGGTGTGCATGGAATGCTAATGTGGGTCACATCACATCCTAGTTGGACTTTTTGAACCCCCGCATTTTTTTCGTTATATGGAATTGATTCCTCTATTGTAGTATCATTCTAAGTGATATGCACCCACCATCCCTTATCTGGCTGGCCATCCTGCAGAGGGTATTTGTGTGTGTGTGTGTGTGTGTGTGTGTGTGTGTGTGTGTGTGTGTGCAAAGACACCCTTGAGCTCATTCTGACAATGCCCTATGCTTTTTGTTTGTGACAGCCTGCAGATCAATAACTAGGCTACACTGACTGGGTGTCCCGCAAGCCCCAGCCATCTTCCTGTCTCCACCCCCAGCTCGGGGAGGTTACAAGCATGCACCTCCACACCAGGCTTTTTTATGTGGCTTTCGGGGATTGAACTCAACTTCTGCCTTTAACAACGGGGGCTCTCTCCCCAGCTCTGAGTACAACATTTTCAAGGGTCTTGAAAGTGCTTTTGAAAATGTTTTCAGCGTTGTCTTTACTTGATTATTCTCTTTAGGAGCTCCAGAAAGCCGTGGACCACCGCAAAGCCATCATCCTCTCCATCAACCTGTGCAGCTCAGAGTTCACCCAGGGGGACAGTAAGGAGAGCCGCGACCTGCAGGATCGCTTATCCCAGATGAACGGGCGATGGGACCGAGTGTGCTCCCTGCTGGAGGACTGGCGGGGCCTGCTTCAGGATGCACTCATGCAGTGCCAGGTTGGTAGGGCTTTGGGCAGGCGATGGCAGCAGACCGGATACTGACAACTTACAGTTGCTTGAAGGATGTGGCTGCTCTCCGGAGCCAGCGTTGGAATGAGGTAGCTTTTCTTATCATTGCGGAACCTATACCTGTCACCTGGGTTCAAGGAGCTTTGTCTCATCGTCTGTCTAGATGCAAAGCCAATGCTCACCAAGTTGACAATCCTTCTTTGATGGATTCAGTTATTTCATTTATTCACTCAAACATATTGACTGACATTTTAGGCAGATAGGTTTTACACAACAAGGCAGGCATTACAGATATTTATTCATCCATTTATGCCAATGTTTACTGAGCTTCCTCTGTGTGCCAGGTAAATCTCTCAGCAGTTAAGATACAGCCTAGCCTCTACTTCTATTAAAAAGACAACAGCAACAGAATAGGAGAAACTGACAGGGTGGCCCAGTGCGTAAGGATGCCTGCCACCCACTTGGAATTCCTGTGGCAGGAGGAGAGAACTGACCACCTGAAAGTTGTCCTCTGACCTCTACATGTGTGTCATGGCATAGAAACGCCCTTCTCCTCCACACACAAATAAATAAATATAATAAAACACTTAAGGTAAGGAAATAGTTATTCAAGGAATTTATAAACATGGGTATGAAAGTAGTGGAGAAAAACCATTCCAGGAGGAAGGGCCAAGAAGTCCTGTGGCCATTTGACCGGTGGTGGGAGGGTGCTGCTCTGAAGGAGTTCAACAGCTCGCTCGGAGGTCCGTGAAGTATGCAAAGGTGTCTGCAAAGGTGTCGTCTTTCTAAGAGTAGTGGGAAGATGGCCGTGTGGCCAGATGATAGCCAGCAAGGCAGGGAATGATCAGAAGAAAGTCAAGGGCTGGGGGCTCTGCCAGCATTCGGATTGTATGCGATGGGATAGGGCAGGGTGTGAAGCTTCCTGGGAAGTGGGTATGCCTGCCACTGTTTTCCCCACTGCCACCGCCACCACCGCCCCCACCCCCACCCCCCGGGTCTACTGCAGACAGCACCTTGTATGCAGGGGCGCATCAAGAACAATGTCCAGGAAGCGCGTAAGAAAATGAATGAAGGGGACGCAGGACTGAGTCTTGTTTTAACACGGAAAGATCTGAGCACACACGAGAGAGTTGTTTCTTTTCAGATCACCCATCAGTGCTGCTGTTGTTTAGTTTTTTAGAAATTAAGTGTTTTAATGTCAGTGTGCTTCCTGTCTAAATGTCCCCAGGAGGGATAAATTAGATGCTCTAGGTAAGAAGATGAACTCATGCCATGTCAGTTATAATAATAGCACCAGGGCTGTGGAGATCAGGCCAGAGCTACCATACCTCCTAAAACAAGCAGGGGCCT
>CABHPQ010198745.1:0-28332 GCA_902168405.1 Peromyscus aztecus
CGGGAACTGAGCCAGACCTGGGCCAGTTTAGACCACAAGGTAGGCTTACTCCCAAGACCCAGCTCCTGCTCCTGTGAAACTCAGGGTTGACATTTGCTGAAAGCAACCGAGTAAATAATTCTCGAATCTCTGCATCACCCCTTGGTATTGTTGGTTTCGTCCATGTCTTTTAATTTCTAGTGTTTCCTGTAGTAAATATTATTGTAAACATCACTCTCCTCATTGTACCCATCCTCATCGTCACAGATTCCATCTAGGTTCAGATAATTCTCCAGTGAGACTGGCCATATCTTTAGTTTCTCCCAGAATTCTAATAGAGACAGAAAGAGAAACCTGTGGCCAACAGGCATTTCAAACCATTGTGCCTGAAATAAGCCACAGTTTTCTCCCACAAAACCTGCTCCTGCTACCATCTCTGTTAATGGCAACTCTGTCTTGCCAATTGCTTGGGCAGAAATCTCTGGAAGCCACTTTGCACTCTGTTCCTTCTCTCATACCCATACCTAGTTCATCAGGAAATGTTGGCAGATCTACTCCCAGAATAGATTAGAATCCAACCCATACCCGCTGCTCGCACCTTGATTTATGTTCCTGCCATCTCTGGCTTGGATGATTTCCATGGTCTCTTAAGCAATCGATATCCCAGGAGAGGCAGTCCGAATGAAGTCATATCAGAACATCCCTGTGTTGAAAATCCTGCAATGGCTTCTGGTCTCCCAAGAAATGAAACCAGAGCTGGATGGTGACCCCACTTCCCACTGTCTCTCTGACCCTGCAAAGTCTCTCCTCCTTAGCCACACTGGTTTCACTCTCTGCTTGAGCCCAGTAGGCATGCCCTGAGCTCAGAGACCTCGGATTGCCTGCTTCTCCTCCTAGGATACTATATCATTTCCATGAATGCCTCAGTCTCTGCCAGTAAAATGTAATCTCTATCAAGGAGACTTGATAATACCCTCAATAGTGTGCTCAGTCTGCCGATAGGAAGAGTAAGTGTGACAGTGGATGCTGTGCCTCACT
This sequence comes from Peromyscus aztecus, assembly GCA_902168405.1. Classification (NCBI taxonomy): domain Eukaryota; kingdom Metazoa; phylum Chordata; class Mammalia; order Rodentia; family Cricetidae; genus Peromyscus; species Peromyscus aztecus. Next base: position 1,018 of record CABHPQ010198745.1, read on the forward strand.
GTGTAAGGTCACAAGGGTCCCCAGTACATCAGAGTCTGAGTGTTTAGTTATCCACATCCTGCAAACTAGAGCTGAGGGGAAAGCAGCTGAGGGCATGTGTGCACACACACACGTGCATATATATACACACCTGCATCCACACACATGCACATACACACACCTGCATCCATACATGCATGCACACACACATGCACATACATACATACATACACACACACACACACACACACACACACACAAATAGAAAGAGGATTGCTTTGGAAAAGGAAAGGGACATGGGCTGGAGAGATGAGGGAGAGTCGTGGGGAGTGAATCCTGTCAAGGTACAGAAATGTGCTTGAACAGAGAAGTCAGACACCTCCTACCATCCATGGGCTCTTCTCCAGTCCAGCCTTCCACTTTAGCCCCATATTATCTTTGACATAGCTTTAAGTCTGTTTTATTTTATGCATTTGTATGAATCACCACAAAGGCTTGGGAACAACTTGCCATATTGTCATCCATTAAGCATTTCTGTCACTGGAATATTGCCTTGTGAACAACAAACAATAATGCAGAGAAGAAGCAGGCTATGCAGAACACCTCGCACCTCGCCAATCCTCTTCCTGCATCTTCACGTCTGTTTTAGGGCTCGCTAGGACAGCCCTGCCCCCACCTGCCCCTCTGGCCTGGACCTTACATCTGAGGCAGCACATTCTTAGTCCTGTGGCCCATCAGATAGCATCCCAGTTGATTTCAACATTTTCCCTTTATGTTGAGAAAAAAGAAAAGCAGAGAAAGCAAGTGCAGATTAACGTGTATGATGTATCCATTGCTGTACTTACTCCATATTCAAAGGACCATGTTAGGTTAGTAATAAAATGCAGAAGTCCAAAGCAAGATTTTCTCTGGTGCCAGTAAATACAGAGGAGGAACAAGCGCAGAAATGTAGTCATTGGAACCAAAGCCAACATGCTGCAGACACTTGCATGCCCATGTTTATCGCTGCACATTCACAATAGCTAAGTTATGGATTCAGCCTGCGTGTCTGTCAACAGATGAATGGATGAAAATTGTAGCAGGTGTCCACAGAGTTTTGTCCCTTCCTAACGATGAATGAAATTGTGTCATTTGTAGGAAAATGAATGAAGCTGAAAGTAATCATATTAAGAAAAATAACCCAGACTCAGACAAAGATTGCATTTTTTTTTTTGCTTTTTTGTTTGTTTTTGTTTGTGAAACCTACATTTTATTTGCATGCATATATAACATGTAATTGGAAGGGGACTATTTGGGGAGCGGAAGGGGACTAGAAGAAGGCATGTGTAGGGGAGGGTGGTGAGGAATCAGTATGGTCAAGGTACATTACGGACTTGAACACAGATGTCGCTATGAAACCCATTTATTGTTCTATATAAGAAATATACACTATTGAAAACGTTAAGTTAGTCCTTTGGGGATGGAGTGGTGGCTCAGCAGTTAAGTGCACTTACTTACTTCTCAGAGGACCCAGGGTCAATTCCCAAAACCTACATTGGGCAACTCACAACAGCCTCATCTGGTTTATAGTGCCTAGAGCCCCAGTGTAGTATTTCAGTGGTTAATGTTTTTCTGTTCTATCATACTAAGTAGTATGTAGTTATGACAAGTGTTCTTCTTTCCAAAAGGTTGGGCAGTTAAAGATGCTGCTGACATCCGTGCTTGGCCAGTGGGGCAGTCACAAAGCAGCCTTTGATGAGATCAACAGTCACATCATGGAAGCCAGATACGCTCTGTCTCGATTCCGTCTGCTGACTGGTTCCTCTGAAGCTGTTCAGGTTCAGGTTGACAATCTTCAGGTAATAAGAAGTTTACTACACCTTAACATTGCTTTTCATTAAAGAAAACAAAAAAAATTAGCAAGTAAAAAATCATTCTAAAATATTATCTTATAGTCTTTGCATTTAATTATTTAAAATATTAATTTCCTTGCTTTATTTTAACTTCATCAAACCTGCTTGTGGGTAGCAAATACTGGATTAGCTGATCTAGAAATGGTTTTTAACATCCTGTTATGTAAATTACTTACATGTCTGTTTAATGAGATGATTGGCTACTCAAATCCACTTCCTTGTCCCACTGCCGTGACCCTGTGTGGCTTCCCTTTCTTTCCTTACTCTGGCTCTCCAAATATCTTCTAAGAAACTAGAAAACAGAAAGGAAAACAGCCAGGTTGTAAACACTTAAACCATAGTTTTCAGATTCATCGGTAGCATCCCGTTGGCCAAGGCGATGACCATACTACCCTCTGTCTGGCACTCACTGTTTGCTTTTCCTGTGTCTTTATCCACAATGTATTCACCCAGAATGCAGTTGATGCTGTCTGTCTTAAATCCAGCTCCTGCTCACTTCTCAGGTCGCTGCTGTCAGGTTCATGGCCCGTGTCTTCGCCGTCTTCACTTCCTTGCGTACCTGGGCACTGTGCCACGCTGACCTGTCACTGTTCATTCTTCCTGGCTAACACACACAGACTATGGGCTGGGCAGGGCGGGCCCTCAAGGGGTGGGGTTTGCAGCATGTGCCTTCTTCCATCGAGCCTGCATCCCTGGCTTGACATCTGCAAGAATATGTTGCTGAGTTCCTAGGTAGACTTTCATAAGGGGATGCCTTTTGAGGGTGGATTTGGGAAAGAGGAAGACTGAAATGTGTAAATGTTTCTTTAAAAATTAAGACTCGTTGCCATTACTAAGAACCATTAAAACGCACACTGGGCATAGTAAACTTAAAACCACATTATTTTTTTATTTGGAGAACTTTTAAAATTACCGTATTCTGCATTTAATTCCTGAAATTTGTCTCAAGATAGGGACGATTTAAGGGACTTTTCCTTGAATATTTTGATTTGCAAGAAATTAGATATTGGTAAACAGTACTATATATTTTTATAGCCTACTTCTCTTTTACTAGGAACTAAGGCTACCGTTTAAACAATATTTCCAGGAAAACACAGCACAGAGGCATGAGACTGGCTCTCATCATGTAGCTCAGGGTAGCCTGGATTCCCTTGCCTCAGCCATTCTAGTGCTAGGACTATGGTATGTGATGTTGTACCTGGTCCAGAGAAACATCTTTCTTCCACTCTCCTCCCTGGTGCTAGGTAGAAGACTCCACCAGGCTTGTCTAATAAATCCTCTTGCATTAAGGGATTTCAAAAGTATACAATGCAGTATTATTAACCATGGCCACCATTCGGTGCATGAAGATCAGTAGTGCAAATTCTCTTGCCTAGATGGAGCTGTTCTCCATGAAGATCTCACCTTTCCTTATCACCTCTCTCTCATGCCTCTAATAGCCATCATTCTTCTCTATTTCTGTGAGTTTGAGAGTTCTAGGCCAATGGTTCTCAACCTGTGGGTCGTGAGCCTCTGGAGGTTGAGTGACCCTTTCACAGGAGTTGCCTAAGACCATCTGTGTATCTGATATTTGCATTACTATTCCTAACAGTAGAACTTACAGTTATGAAGTAGCAATGAAAATAACTTTATGGTTGGGGATTACCATAGTAACATGAGAAACTGTATTAAAGGGTCGTAGCATTAGGAGGGTTGCGAACCACTGTTCTAGACAGAAGTCATTAAGTATGTGAGGTGATGCTGTGTTAATTAGATTAATTTAATCATCCTATAATATAAACAGATATGAATGTATTTGGACAGTTATCCAAAATGATTGCCCTATGGGTATGTACAGCTATTTTTTTTTTTGTCAGTTAAGTGATAAAAACATGGAAAATTCTTTGCATGAGATAGAATTTAGAGGTGATCTTCAGAAAAGCTGTGATCTGATGTCACACTTATCAGTTCCTGGGAGAATCACTCTAGATGTTTAACGACACAGAGGCCTGGGTTTTGGCTTTGAGCGCCAAAAAGAGCCACAGTGTGGGAGACAGTACCTGGACTGCTGCTACAGCTTCCTCCTTAGGCAAGGAGGACGTCCTTTGTGAATTTTCTAGGAAGAATCCACATAGTAGCATAAGAGAGCTCAATTGTTGTGACTCTTCTTGCAGAACAAAATTATAAGAAAGAAATGCTCATCTTTTTTTAAAAGCAGCGGAGCGACACATGCGTACCTATAACTAAACCATTTTAAACTCACTCATTAGAATTATAGTTCCTGTTGGTCATCTGGGGGACTCTTTCTTTGGGCAGAATCTTCATGAGAGCCTAGAAAAGCAGGAAGAGGGCTTGTCGAAATTCAGCTCCATCACCAGCCAGCTACTGAAGGAGTGTCACCCACCCGTGACAGAGACACTCTCCAGCACCCTGCAGGAAGTCAACATGAGGTATGGAGCAGGCTAATTTTACATCTTATTATAAATGGGATAGAATGAAAACTTTCTGGCACTTACAGTCTATTGTACTAATGTTTTGTTTCGTTTTTTTACAAAATGAATTTAATGAAAAATAACCAGAAAGAAGGCTTTTTAGGAAGGATGAGGACTGCTCTCAACCCAAAGATAGTTTTCATCCCCTTGCAATACGAGAAATACGAGCATGGCCTATTAGCCTTTACTGTGTTAAACAGATATGAGTCATTGCTTTGTTATGTCCATGTTCACGTGAACCAGGAACAAGACAAATAAGGCAGTATGTGACAGTGTTTGGTGAGAGGTGATGTCCTAAGTGTTCACTGTTGCTCGTAGATGGAGTAACTTACTGGAAGAGATTGCTGAGCAGCTGCACTCCAGCAAGGCCCTCCTTCAGCTCTGGCAGAGATACAAGGACTACACCAAGCAGTGTGCCTCCGCTGTCCAGCAACAAGAGGATCGAACCAGTGCGCTGCTGAAGGCCGTCACTAACAAGGACATCGCCGATGATGAAGTCACCCAGTGGATTCAGGATTGCAATGTATGTCCAGGAACTTGCTTGGGACTTGCCCAACCTGGTGTCCTTCAGTGTCATGGGTTTTACAGGGCTGATGTAGCTGTGTGTGAGCTTTGGGGCAGTCTGAATTCACAAGGCAGTTTATCCCCGCGCGGTCACCCTATTTTACTAAAGAGCCTGCTAGCCTTCCACACATGTTTAACATTTGTGAGTTTCATTTTTTAAAATGAGTAGCTCTCCCCACTTTTCCCTAATGGAGTATAATCCATGGGGGGAAATGTAGGTTATTGTTCATACTGAAATAGTCACTGTAAGATGTAACCATATGGGGAAATCAGGCCTTTAAAAAATCCACGGTTAAAGATATCATCCAATTAGATTTGTTATCTGCTACGGGTGCCTCTGGACAACAGCTTCATTCAGGAATTTAACAGCAGAGAAAAGTCTGTCTCAGCTCGCTGCTACACTTTTTAATAGCTTTTAAATGATTCCCCTTTCCACCGTAGCTGCCAATAACCTACTTAGGGCTTTCAAGCAAGGCCTTCTCTTATTCCATCCATTACTTGGCTCTTATTATTTGTCCTTGTTCGTCTTTAATGATCTTTGTTGCAAAGATTTTCTTAAAAGCTTTTCCAAATCAGTTTATTAAAGTGGTCGAGTTATAAAAAAGCTACATAAACACCAGCTTGTTCCATCAGTTTAAATACGGATTTAAAGTGACAGGTTATTATTTACAGTAAAGATAATCTTTGTTTTTGGTTGACATAGGTTATCTTTATAAGATCTGTCATTTTTGGTGCCCCTGAATTGAGGCACACTTTTTTGTCAGTGTCAAGGTTAAAGGTGCCCTTTGCCCTTCTCTCACAGGAAGCACTATCCAGGCAGAGCAGGATGTGCACTCTGCATCCTGTCCCAGTGGGACCCCCGCAGTCAGCAGGAGTGGCAGTCCACTGTGATCTGTTACTACACCATAGAACCCAGAATCAGGGAATCCCCATTGGCTCCTGGTTATGAACATACACTTGGATTGCATAAAACACAGCTGGAGATGCTGTGGAAATAAAGGTGGACAAGGTCCTTAGCCCTGCCCACCTGAACCATCCCTGCCCTCTACACCTCACTGGTACCCAAGCCTTGTTGTAGCTACAGAGAGGTGCCCATAGCTAGACTAATGCCCAAGGCCTCTGTAAAAATAAGTAGGAAAGGCAAAAAGCAGCATGTTTTCAGTTTGATACAATTATATTGACATACACATTTGCATAACATTTGCATATGCATTCACATATACATTTACGTATGTTTGATACAATTACATTTGCATATTCATTTACATATTTACATATACATTTTCATGTTCATTTACATATACATGTGGAGAGAGAGAGAGAGAGAGAGAGAGAGAGAGAGAGAGAGAGCAAGAAAAATTATGACCTAAGGTTTCTAGTTACTGCCTCATCTAATGTATCGTGGTTTCTTTTCTTTCATTGTTCTTTTTCTATTTCTCTCTCTCTCTCCATATATTCATATATATATATATATATATATATATGGAGATATATATCTATCTGCTTCTCTCACAGGATCCCTCTATCCCATCATTTTCCCTTTCCCTCGTTTCTTCCTTCCATTTGTCCTTTTCTTTCTTTTTTCTCTCCCTCCCTCCGTCCTTTCTTCTTTTCTCTCCCCCTTTCTCTTTCTCCCCCCTTTCCCTTCTTCCTTGCTTTGGTTCTTTCTCTCTTTCCCTTACTTATGTACATCATTTGCATTTCTCTGAAGTCCTGTAATGAGCTCCTATGGCTTGTATTATAAGCCCTCTGTCTTTTTCCTGGAACTAGAGATAGGTGTGTGTATATTCTAGGCAAGTACTCAACCACTGAACTTTATCCCCAGCCTAATCAGAAGAGTGCTCTGTGTGTGTGTGTGTGTGTGTGTGTGTGTGTGTGTGTGTGTGTAACATGGATAATTAAACTGTTAGTACACATAATTCATATTTTTTAAAAATTAGAGCCAACCCCTGATTACTTTTCTGAAGGTGAAGGTATTTATTGTAATGAACACACAGGAATCTTTCCTACCTATGTGTGTGGCCCTTTGCCAAATGCCGGTGACACTGAGGAGGACATGTAATGTGCTTCACAATGAGTGCCTTGTCTTCTCCTTTAGGACCTTCTCAAGGGACTGGGGATAGTCAAGGACTCTCTCTTCGTCCTCCGCGAGCTAGGCGAGCAGCTCGGGCAACAGGTGGATGCCTCGGCAGCTGCGGCCATTCAGTGCGAGCAGCTCTGCTTCAACCAGCGCCTGGGCAACCTGGAGCAGGCGCTCTGCAAGCAGCAAGCGGTGTTGCAGGTGGGGAGCCAGCGGAGAGAGTGTTCTGGACGGGGCGTTTGTCATGTCTGGGGGACAAACACAGGAAGCAGATTCTTCAGTGCTGAGATGACACTTCCTGCGACAAGGAAACATTTAAAAAAAGAAGAATCAAACTTAGAAGTCCCGGTGGGGTCAAGGAAAGGTTGCTGGTTTTCACTGTTCTCTACAACTTGCTTTTAAAATTGATTTAGTTTAGTATACCAACCCCTACATCGTACCCACCTTCACAGTATACCCAATGAGCCAACACTAAGTGGCTTCCATGGTAACATTCATGTGGATTTAATAGCCTTGCGCAAGAACCGAAATACTTCAAAAATGGTTCATGTATATTATTTAAATAATAGCTTTAATTGGCTGTTAGGGAATCCTACACAGAAACAAATGAAATCTACAGAAATGAAGAAGAAAATACCATTATTGCCACATCATTTTAGGAAGAGCTTCTCGTGAAGGAGTATGACAGTAGACACTTGCCCTTTCACTGGCTTTCATAAAAATGTCCATTTCCTTCACTGAAACACCAATTTCTTTCTGAAAACATAGGCTGGAGTTGTTGACTATGAAACATTTGCCGAGAGCTTAGAAGCCCTAGAGGCCTGGATCGTGGAAGCCAAGGACATCCTCCAAGCTCAGGACCCCACACACTCGTCTGACCTCTCCACTATCCAGGAAAGGATGGAAGAACTGAGAGTAAGTATGTGCCAATCTTCCTTCCCCATTTTTCCTGTCTCCTCAAAATCTTGAGGTAAACTCACTGCCCACCGCTTCCTTCTGACACCCCACCGAAACTCGCCTGGCTCTTCCTTCATGCCCCCTGAGAGGACAGAACAGTGTATTGGTGATGAGCTGCCCAGCTGTGAGCAGAGCCCTGCCAGGATCAGTCTGTAGGGACCACTCCAACCCTCCTTTCCTCCTCCAGTCCCACCACTACGCCTTTCATAGCTTCTAAGTTCCCATGCATACCCCACCACAGCGCTAACACGATCCCCTCCCAGTTCAGCCTACCCCATCTCAGGCTATGAGGCTTCCTGTAGACCTTTCATCTACTCCTCCCACTTCCTTTCTCTCAGCTACAGAGGGACCTTTGTCTTTAAAGTTTTGCTTAATTATGTGGATTCAGTCAGCCCACCTTGTTTCCCTGTGAAAACATTGCGTTGATCCCATAACTGTTTACAGTATGATTTATCAACGAACAATATTAATACAACTTTTAAAAGAAGAAAGTTTTTATTGGATTGCCAATAATTTTAAATATTTAGTAAACCAAGCTTTAAAAATGCAGTAGACTTGCAAATTTTATCATGTATCCTTTTGCTTAAAATCCTCCACTCATTAGGTAAAGTGGTTGACACATAATCATGAGGGCCTGAGTTCAGCTCTCTAGTAGGCATGTAGAAAGCTGGCCATTCTGTCCTGTGCCTGCTGGCACCCATGAGGTAGAGACAGAAGGGTTTCTGGGGCTTGTTGGTTATCCCATCCTGTTAAATTGGTGAGCCCCAGGTTCGATGAGAGACCCTGTCTCACAAAATTAGGTAGAGAACAATGAAAGAATAAACTCTTGATGTTGACTGGCTTCTGGTCTCCGTGTGCACACACACGGACATGTACCTTCTAGCAAGAGCGGAGCAACTTCTCTGGACCTGGGTCTACCACCTAGAGCCACTCATTCCTTGTCCCTCCCTTTCTTCATCCTTAGGAAGGGAACTACAGTGGTCTTTACGTCATGAGATTTCTTTTAAGGAGAAAATGAGTGATTCCTGGTCACCCTATTATAACAATGCTTATTCACGACAAGAGCTATATCACAGCTGTTATTGAATAAAAAGGGGTGTATTCGCATACATCAATTAAGTTTAAGAACTTTTTAGTCATCAGCACAATTGTTATCCTTCCTCTGTTCTGTGGAGAGTAAACCAATCCTGGGAATGTGATATTCCATGTAAGCTTCTGCCGTCCATCAGAGGATAGTGAGTAACCGACTAGAGCAGCAACCTCAGCAGGAAAAGCTGGGGAGATCTGGCAGGCGTTCCTCTGGAGAGTGTGCCCGGCCTTGCAGAACTCAACAGACCAAGAGCCAGAACCTTCCTGATGTCAAACACACACAGTTCACAGTAAAGACAACCCCCGCCTTTCCCGACGAAGGGCTGAACTTGCTTCTCAATGTCACCGACAGGGGCAGATGCTAAGGTTTAGCAGCATGGCTCCAGATTTGGACCGTCTCAATGAGTTGGGGTACCGGTTACCCTTGAATGACAAGGAGATCAAGAGGATGCAGAACCTGAACCGCCAGTGGTCTCTGACGTCTTCTCAGACCACAGAAAGATTCAGGTGAGGAGATGCCGTAGTCCCTTCGGTCATTTCTGTGTGTTTCATGCTACTGTGACAGAAATATCACAGGCTGGGATATATATAAAAGCATTTTCTCATGGCTGGGGATGTAGATCAGTTGGTAGAGTTGTTGCCAAACAGGAATAAAGCCTTGGATTCAATCCTTAGCTACCTAGATCCACATATACTGAGAGCATTGGGGCAAAGGCCTGGGATCCCAGCACTTGACAGGCAGAGACAGGAGGATCAGATATTCAAAATCCTTCTCAGCTTTGTGGCTAGTTCAGGATCTGCGTGGGCTCCATGAGACCTTGTCTCAAAAACAAAACAGAAAAACAAACAAGAGTATATTGTCGCCGGGCAGTGGTGGTGCACGCCTTTAATCCCAGCACTTGGGAGGCAGAGCCAGGCGGATCTCTGTGAGTTCGAGGCCAGCCTGGTCTCCAAAGCGAGTTTCAGGAAAGGCGCAAAGCTACACAGAGAAACCCTGTCTCAAAATAACCAAGAGTATATTGTCTTACAGCCATGGGTCTGGAAAGCCCAATGCTAAGGTGTCAGGATGTTTGGTTGTCTAGTGAGGGCTGCTTTCTTCCTGGTCCTCAAGGCCTCCAGAGGGGGGAAACCACCTCTTCACATGGAAGAAAGCCAAAGCACATGAGGGAGGGCCTCACAGGAGGGAGGGCCTCAGGGCTGAATGAGTCTTTGAAACTCCCACCTTTGGAATACTGTCATATTGACCTTTAATATTTAACACAAGAATTTCAAAGCAGATACATTCAAACTACATAACCAATAATATCAGGAGACTATGAATTCATTGTGTACATACATGTATATATATATATATATGTAAATTCTAGAATTTTCCAGCAATAACACACAAAATGTGAACTAAAAGTAGAAAACTCAAGTGGTTCCCATGTTTAAAACTGTAAGCCTTGTTTTAATCATAAATATTGTTTTGAATGAGATCATATTCAGAGGATAAGTACAGTTTTAAGCATTCAAAAAGCAATATTTTAAATGTTGATGACTTTGGATTTTAAAGCTTTACCACTCAGCATGAAATCTTTGTAGTGGTCTGAGGGAAACTGAGCAGAGAGTATTTAGTATTTAGTATGTGCAGGCGATACAAAGGTGATCATGTGACCATTCTTCCTTGTCCATCATCTGTCAGCAAGCTGCAGTCATTCTTGCTTCAGCACCAGACTTTCTTGGAAAAATGTGAGACGTGGATGGAATTCCTGGTTCAGACAGAGCAGAAGTTAGCAGTGGAGATCTCAGGCAATTACCAGCAGCTGCTGGAGCAGCAGAGGGCACATGAGGTAAGTCTCTCAAGTAGCCTTGAGCCAACAAAGTTTTGGTGGCTGAGGGTAGAGCTCAGTGGGTAAAGGTGCCTGCTGCCAAGCCCGATAGCCTGAGCCTGCTCCCCAGAACCCACATGGTGGAAGGAGAGACTGATTCCAAAAAACTGTCCTCTGACCTCCACATGTGTGCCTCGGCAAGCGTGTACCCACAGACCACACCCGCGCACAAAAATAAATAATAAATAAAAGCTAAGAAACAATTTGAAGTTTTTTTTTTAAATTAGTCCCTAGCCAGGCATCAGTCATGCTAGTCCTAGCACTCAGGAAGCAGAGGCAGGAGGATTGAGGCAAGGTGAAGGCCAGCCTGATCTTTGAAGGATGTGAGTAGTGGGTTTTGCTGGACTCAAATAAGTGCCAATTTTGCTTTCTTCCTTTACCTGGTAATCCTAGTATTTTAACTTAAGATAGGTGGTTTGGCTCTCTCTTCTCATGGTTCCCAGGCCCACATTCATTCATTGGCATGATCTTGCATTGAAGTATAGAGAGTGTCTGAATTATAAAGAGACAGGTATGACTTTAATCTCCGAACTTGGAAGCAAAGGCAGGTGGATGGAGTCCAAGATGAGCCTAGTCTACATAGTGAGTTCCAGAGCACTCAGAATGCATAGCAAGACCCTGTCTCAGAAAAAAAAAAGACAGACACGGTGACACATACATGTGGAATCACAGTGCTTGAGTTTCAGATAGGAGGATTGTGAGTCCCGGCACAACCCGGGCTTACAGCAAGTATAAGGTGGGTTCTAGTTGCCTACAAAGACCCTGTGTCAAGAAGAAGAGGTGGGAGGAGAAAGAGGAGGAAGAAGGGGAGACAGGAGACTATGAAGAGGAAGAGGAGCAGTAGAAGGAGGGGAGGAGCAGGAGGAGAAAGTGGAGGAGGGATAAGAGGACTCAAAGGAAGAGAGAGGATTATTGTAGTTAAAGCTTTACTGGGGGTGATGGTGGAAAAAAGCAGAGGGGATGCAGAAAATCAGACAAGGGTTTAAGAGGGTGGTAAGAAGCAGCTTTGAGAAAGAATTTGATGTCTTCAACATACTAAACACAGTTAGCACACAGCTTAGTCAAATGCATCCACACCACAATGCATGCATTAGTGTTCATAGTTGCGTTGGTCATAGTGGGTACAAAGTGGAAAGGACCCACCTGTGCATCTCCAATGACAGATGAAGTGTGCTCTTTTCATCCAGTAGGATACAACTCAGAATAAAGGGTAAAGCACTGACACTTAAGACTGTGCAGATGGATCTTGTAAATACTGTGCTAAGTGAAAGAAGCCAGTTACAAGGGAACATGTTACACAGTTTACTTGATATGAAATATGCATAGTAGGCAATTTCCATAAAGGCATGAAATAGTCAAGGAGTGGCTTGGACTTGGGCACCTGGATGCTGGGAGGAAGTGAGGAGCAACTACCATTGCATACAGCATTTCTTTGGGTGACAATGAAAATATTTTAAAATCAAATGCTTGCAATTCATATCTGAGACATAATGAAAATTATTAAATGGATTTTGGAAATGTATTAATTGCATGCATTAAGGATTATGTCTCAAAAAATGCTGTTTAAAAAAAACAAAAAAAACCAATAGGACCTAGGAATGGCAGGTGCAACAAGATCACATGTGCCCAGCAGTTCAAAGTCGACTTAGGCAACTTGGTGAAAACCCATCTCCAAATAAACAGTACTGACAGCCAGAGGAAATAATTAGAAATATCAGTCTTTCTATGGGACTTTTTATTATTTCAGCTTTCATTGTTTTTAAGCTAAAGAGAATTGAACCTAGGGCCTCAGGTTTTACCACTGAGCCACACCTGAATCCCTGCAGGGTTTTGTTTTTGTTTTCATACCTATAATGAGATGATTTTACTAGCCTGACTACACTGAAAAACAGCGAGCTTTCAAAAATAAAATAGACCACAAGTTGTAAATTCATCAGCTTACCTTATTAGGTTAACTTTTAAAGAATAAAGAAGGGGGGAGGGATAAGGCTATGTTTAGTTGTCTAATTAAAATCCCAAACTAAAACTTTGTCTTTAAGCTTATCCTAATTAGTAATTTTTTAAAAACGGTTACTCCCACACTGCAGATGGGGCTGAATATGTTTTTCGTAGCCCTGCTAAAAACAGACTGCAGTAAGTTATCAGAAGAAATTAGGGACTTTAAAATATGTCTTTCTTTCAAATTACAGCTGTTTCAAGCCGAGATGTTCAGCCGTCAGCAGATCCTGCACTCCATCATTGTTGATGGGCAGCATCTTCTAGAACAAGGTCAAGTTGATGACAGGTAGGATTTTCGATAAATTGTTATGAGGAAAGTTTCTCCAGTAAATTAGTCATTTTCTTTTTAATGAGAGATTAGAGGGCATATATCCAATCTTCCTGCGGCAATTGTATTATCACAGGGCCTTGGTAATTGGAGGAAAGGCTTGCCTGAGTCTCTGAAATGAGTGAGTATTGAAGCTTTGCAGCGAATGCTATTATATGATACGAAGGACGTAGGGTAATTGGAAATCACCTAGCCAACCTTCGATACTCATCTGTAGGGACTGGAATTAGTGAATAGATCAGAATGGATTGTATCAGTGGTCAGTAAACAGATGCTACTAATATCTTCCTGCACTTTCTGAAATTTTATTCCTAAAAGAAACAAGGTATCACTAGTCTGACTCTCTGAGAGATGAAAAACTCCAGATGCACACAGGAACTGATTTGAGTGAGGTCGCATAGCTAAGTGGGAGCAAAATCAGACTTGGCGTTAAGGGCTCTCCGTGGCCAGGACTGGCCTCATTCTAGCCAGGTTCCACAGACTATACGTCTGTGTTAGAAAATACTTTGCCACCTTAAACCACACTGTGTTAAATAGGAAATCCTTTTTATTCATCACAAAAAAAAACTATTTAAAACATAGATGTGAAGTTCTCACCTCACTTGCGACATGTGAGTTGACAATGTCATGTGTCTGTATTTCCTAGGACCAGTATTCACTCATCTAATTTCCATGTTTATATTGGGGGAATTGATTTTAGCATCTATGTATAGGTTTCTCATGCCTAGGACCAGTCGTTGTAATTATAATTAACCGTGTGTTCTTAAATCATTAGAAAATAAATCATCTTTATTAGAGTTTTGTCTTTAGTGTTTTAGAAGCAATTTTAGCCTTCAGTGGTTGTTTCCTTGGAAGTTCACAAAAGATTTGCATGGTTGAGATTGGAACAATAATATGTGACACCGTACTTACTCCATTCTAAGCAAGCCAAATTTAAATGTGAACATTACCGAGAATTTAAGACCCTCCAAATACAACAAATTCAAGTGCAATTACCTTTTATCTCTGGCTTTATCAGTCTGTAGCCAACCCTCCAGCAGTATTACAAACATTCAAGTCATTAAGGGAAATAAAATTTAAACTTCCTGCTCAAGCCAACATCTATTAAATTTTAAATGCTAACATTTAGGATGGGGAAAACACAGAAGAGTGAAAATGGAGAGTTGGAACTAAATAAAGAAACTGGAGTGTTGCTAGTGAAAAATAAAAGACAAATTGGATAGGATCCGTGGATGACAGGAAGGGTCCAGACAACCAGGTTGTATGTTATCAAAGTCAGCATGAGGGATTTTGTTCTCAGAACTTCAGCACTGGGAAGACTCATTTTCAGCAGCTCATCAAGGGCAGCCGGATCAGGACAGTTGACATGCTAAAGACACGGCTCTTTGGAGATCTTGAATGTTACCTGACGCCCGCACTTCTTCATGCTCTCTGCCGCTATCAAGCCTTGGGGTCACACGTTTTCTGAGGCAACATGTCCTTTAAGGACTTGTCATGAGGCTAGCTCTCATGCATGGCTTCGACTAGAATGGAATCTACTATGATACGAGCATATGTCACACAAAGCCGAATCTATGTTCACAAGCAAATGTGATCGTTAGAACCTTGTCACTACCCTAGGGAGCTCCTTTTTAAAAAGGAATGTAAGAAATTATTTTGCTGTTTTTTTTTTAACCCAGTATTTTTAATGTTTTATAGTGAATAATTGACTTTTACTGTGCAATAATTATCTGTTCCAATTCAATCATTCAATTAATTTTTTTAGAGGTAATGGTACATAGGATTTCACGGTAGTGCAGAGTCCAGAATAGTGATCCCTTCCACAGTACAGTGTCTGGGTGATAGCAGGAGATGCTGCATTTGTGACCAGCACTAAAATCGACCAAGAAACATCCCTTTAGATGCCTGACACATCCTTATTAAAAGCTGGTTCCATGCTACAATTTGTATATTAAATAAAACTTTATAAAGCAATGCCAGTACATTTTAGGATGGAAACAGGGAGGATGCATTAAAACATCTGTGATTCCTCAGTCTGAATTTGGGAAGGTTCAAGTGAAATTTACTATCTCGAGGTGTATGAATGATTTTCATCCATATTGTGTTGACTAAGTTCATTTTTTTTCTTTAAAAAAAAAACATAAAATTTACCTAAAATATGCAAGGGATAATTTCTAATACTAATTTGCTTGAGATTGGAGTCATCACTTGTGAGGGAGTATTGAGGCTGCTTATGAATTATTTTTTTTTAAAAAATACCACAAAACTTTTAATATAGCGTAATTTAAGTGGCTTGGTTTTGATTCTTCCAAAATGGCTTATAATACTAGCTGAGGAGGGAGTTTGTAGGTAGGTCTAATAGCACATGCTTTCCTCTTGTAGGGTACAAGAAGAGACTGTCACAGGCTCTTGAGACACCCCCAGTCCCCACACATACTTATGAAGGGAGTGTATGATAATTACCATACATTTGCCTTCTGTTTGTGCTGAGATACGAAAATACTATTTGTAGATTGGTAGTCCAACTTGAAAAATGGCTTGCAACTTGCAACGGTGCAAACAGACCACGGCTTCTTTGACATCTCCTGTCATAGATCATGTCTCAGGGCTGACCATTTATGGAAAACATATACTAGCTGATACTGTGACAATATCCAAGACAATAGGTTTTTTACTATATAATTATTTCCTCACCAGGGATGAGTTCAGCCTGAAGTTGACGCTCCTTAGTAATCAGTGGCAGGGAGTGATTCGAAGGGCCCAGCAGAGACGGGGGATCATCGACAGCCAGATTCGCCAGTGGCAACGCTATCGGGAGATGGCAGAGAAGCTCCGTAAATGGCTGGTTGAAGTGTCCTACCTGCCCTTGAGTGGTCTTGGAAGCATCCCAGTCCCACTGCAACAAGTGAGGACCCTCTTCGATGAAGTGCAGGTAAGATGCAAGCACCGTGCCTACAAGCCTCCTCTGCATGTCTGCCGCTGCGTTTGACCTCGGCCCCGGTTCTTCAGATGGACTCTGAAGTGGCCTGAAAGTCATGACAGACACTCTTAAGGATCAACTGAATCATGCAAAGTGATTGCATTGCCAAGTTCCCATGGAAAGCAGGGGATTAGAGCAATTTGAAGCCTCACCAAAGATTCCTCTACTTTGTACACCAAGGCCCACAGCAGTTCCTTGCACCCAGCTTGAATGGAAAGAGGATGGCAAGGAAAGATAACTTGGTGCTGGTCAGGGAGATTCAATCATGTAACCTGGTCCCTACCAGCACTGTTAGCCTGTCCACATATGTTTGTGGCCCTTCCTCCTCTAAAGGATTCATCTGGCTCCTCCCTCATCTCAATGTCTCTGAGCAAAGTCATCTATAGACATGGCCTCAACTACCCACGACCAATAGAGAGGGGACAAACTGGCATCTTTGGCCAAGTTCAGCTATTGAGGTTTTGATTCATATATCCAATTACCTCTTAGATTTATGTCTGTGTGCATAGAGCCTATGACCTCTGGACCATATATTCTCCACATTTCAGGTCCCTGATCAGAAGATCTATTGGTCCAGGATCCCAAGAGTTATTGCGATTGACTTCTTCCTTGTCTCTCACTCCCCACACTCAGCCTACTGTGAATGTCCATCCTTGTGGCCACTGCCTCAGGAGTTCCTGCCTTGGCAGACAGTAGCCTAACCTGTCTCATCATGTACAGTGCACACCTTCCTTCCACTTTCTACCCGACCAGGGAATGCTTTTGTCATAACTTTCATCCAAACACATCACTCCCTGCTTAGTGTTCTGTGATGGCATCAAAGCCAAATCCCTAGCTACATGTGGTAGCATTGTTCTGTAATTCCAACATTTTGGGGACTGAGACAAGATGATTGCAAGTTTAAGACCAGCATGAGCTCTACCTACCAAAACACAATCTGAAAAAAAAAAAATCATGGGATAGAGCAATGGGTC
Organism: Peromyscus aztecus; assembly: GCA_902168405.1. Classification (NCBI taxonomy): domain Eukaryota; kingdom Metazoa; phylum Chordata; class Mammalia; order Rodentia; family Cricetidae; genus Peromyscus; species Peromyscus aztecus. The sequence continues at coordinate 18,201 of CABHPQ010198745.1, forward strand.
AGCAGTTAAGAACACTGGCTGCTCTGGAGGACCTAGGTTTGATTCCCAGCACCCACACGACAGCCGCCACCACCTATAACTTCAGTGCAGGGAATCTGATGCCTTCTTCTCCTCAGGCACTGTATGCACACAGTGCACAGAGATACATGCAAACAAAATACTCACACACATAAAATTGAAAAGTTCTCCTGCAAATTATGCTGCTACCATTCTTACACAGGCACTTCGGACTCCAGTCATGGAAAAGTATGTTGTGTTTCCTGAATACATCATGTTTCTCTTATACAGTCCTTGTATCCCTCTTCAGTTCCCTTTAGGAAGACATTGTCTTCTCTCCTTTTCCCTGTCACACTCATCCCTTCTTAGTCTGATTGCATTCACATGTCTTTCAAGACTCACTCAGCGTTGACGACTTTGAGAGCCCTACTGTGTGCACCCATGATGGGACAGCTGTCACTCTTGGATCCCTGGGCATTAGTCTTATAAGCAGAGTTGATATTGTGCTGAGATTATACTTCTCACTCATTCACACTTGGTTCATTTAAGATGCTCTTGTTGGATGCAGGAGCGCAATGTATGCCGTCTAACACAATAAGGTTATCTGAATGTGCTTATAATGGGGCACAGATGAAGAAAAGAATAAAGAGTAAAAAAGCTCTGGTCTCTTTCAGTTCAAAGAGAAGGTGTTCCTGCGCCAGCAAGGCAGCTACATCCTGACAGTGGAGGCCGGCAAACAGCTCCTGCTCTCGGCCGACAGCGGCGCCGAGGCCGCCTTGCAGGCCGAACTCATGGAGATCCAAGAGAAATGGAAGTCAGCCAGCATGCATCTGGAGGAGCAGAAGAAAAAGCTGGCTTTCTTGTTGAAAGTAAGTTCAGGCTCGAGGCCCCTTTTAGGAGTTGTGCTATTTCCTCCCATTGTTTCTGTGAGATGCACATCATGCAAGATCGTTGAGCAACACCGCCCAGTGCGTCTCCTCTGTTTTATTTAAGACTCTGTCCTATCTTGCATGAGCTGGAAAAGTTTCCCAATTTTCAGCACTTCGTCTTTCAGGAAAATCCCCTAACAAAGTAATTTAAACTCTAATAAGGCTGTCCAAGTGACTAGTTCTGATTAATGGCCAATGCTATGCCTTGAAGCATGGGACAGCTTTAGAAAGCCAGGCAGAAACTCAAGAAGCAGATTCCATTCCCTGAATTGTAGACTAAAATGGCTTTACAGATCGACATCTCATATTTTATAGCCAAGGAGAAAGCTAATCCAGAATGAGTCTCTTTATTCTCCTTGGTTTATCTAAGCAGGCTACCATTGGCCAAAAATCTCCAAGAGGAATCTTAGGCCTTTCTTTGGCCATAAACACTGTGAACCCAAGGACATTGAAATTTATCCATACTGCCTATAAGGAGCTTCTCCCCCTCATGTTCATACTATTTATAATTTGTCTTTAGTTCAGTAGTTACACATGTATGAACAATTCATGAGGGAACTCATGATTTTGTATAATTAATATGTGCTCTTAAAAATGGGGAAAAAAAGAATGTGCCCTCAATTCAGATAAGGCCATGTTGAAAAGTTTTTTTCATAGTTTTTTCCTTATCTTCAGAATGGGTATAATTTTACCTCATCCATTTGACCATTGTGAGGATTTACCAGAAGAATTCTGGGAAATCATGAGGTAGTGGGCACATGAATAACATCCTTGATGTCATTAGCACTTAAAAATTGTACCCAGGAAATGTTAGAATTTTACATATGTTGGCTATCACCGATTCTTCTTGATTATTAAGGACAGTGTGCTACCTCTGTGGATGGAAGGAGATAGGCCACAATATTTGAGCTGATTTTTTTTATTGTTTCAAATATTCATACTTTGGGTTCACTTTGGGAATCTTATGCAATAGACCTTCGGAATAGGAAACAATCAATCAAAAATGCCACCGAGCACATATTAAGCACCACTATTTGCTTACAGAACAATTCACTGGTAACATAATATGCTTGAGTCATTTGTCATCATCTTGGTGTCAGACAAGGATTTAAATGTTGTAACTCATTCTGGTGAGACTGTGTTCATCTTATATTTATTTTAATTTGTGATGTGGCTTTTGGATATAATCCCAAGACGTGAGAATGCATGGTGTCTGAGTCACTGGATTCGCTTGTCTCTCCTGTTGGTTCGTGTATAAAACATTCACTCTGATGGATAGTGTGCAGAACAGGACATGAACTTAATTCCTTATCATTCGTGTGGAAAAAGGGCACAGTGGTTGGCTTCCCCGTCCAATTCGTCTTTGAAGAAGGGAATCTCTATTCTTCTCTTGTCAGAATTTCTTTAATTTTGAATCATGCATTACATTCCATTTGCCCAAGGAAGTCTTTAGAGATTAGAAATTTCATTTCTACCCAGACTTATTTTCATGTATCTTTACACCAATGCTATAAAAATTCTGTCTTTAGCTGTTAGCCTAATGCTCTGAGGATGTATGCCCAAAGTCGTCATGGTGCTGCCTCCTTATCTGATGTTGATTTTGTCCTAAGGAGCTGACCATCTCAGTGTAGCTCCGTGAACAGCCGCTGACTGTGCATTGACAGCTCTATGGTGTGTGCTGATTTAATTGAAAACATTAAGTCTATGCAGAGGAGAATGTTTTTGCTTACAAATCATTTCTACAGTACTGATTATTGGCCAGCAAAATGGCACACCGAATATTGTAAAACAGGGGAGTTAAAACAAAGTCGAGCCTCATAGACAAAAACATCCATAGTTTTGGTTTGCAAAGCCTTTGTTGATGCAAATTAGGGAAAGGAGATGTCATTATGCTTTTATGAAGTTCCATCAGGGAAGTTTAAAGAGAAACAAAAACTTGGATTCAAACTCTCAGAAAGCAAAGACACTAAGTGCAAACTTGCGTTTTTCGCTGAAGATGTCTGGAGTACTGTTGCCTGTGGGTTGCTAACAGGAATGTGTTAGGATGAAAAGTAGGAGGAACCCAGGCAAGAGAAGGCAGAGGACAAAGGGAGAGAATCGGAAGGGAAGGAACCAGGCTTTGGTACCATGTTTGGCTCTCGGTAATTCTAGCTGTTAAACCAATGGTCTTTGGAATTCAGCGATTCATTGTATGGGAAATGACCACTGGGCAGCTGGTCTGGGGAGGGCACTGGGAGCATTGTGACTAGGAAAGGACAATATCACCAAAATGGGAGAATTGGACAAAACAGGGTATGTATTTAACTCAATGCAGTTTGACATGGCATTCAGTTACAAAGAGGCAAGATAACATACAAATAGAGCACTATAAAAACCAACATTCAGGGTCATTACTCTCACTTTCCTTGAAAGAAAAGCATTTTAAAAGTTAGACAATAAATCCATGTGCTGTTGCAAGGTACTCGTTGAGGTGCGTAGCCTGAAAACTGAAACTTCCCATCGCACCAGCACAAGTGTGCTGCCATTCCCCAGAGGGACCCCCTGGTACCAATCTGGTGCGTCACATTTCCTAGTAGATACACACCATGCATATTTTTCCTTGTCTGCACTCAGAAAGTTCGTGTGCTCTGGGATGCGACACTCTACCATGCAACCTGTGGTATTATCAGAGCATGTGTCACGAGACAGGTATTTCCTAAATGGTGTATCGGCTCGCTTCTTCCAGTTTTCACTGAGTGGCTGTTTCTGCACTTGCGCTTAATCTTCCCAGACACATTTAAGCAGGAGCGAGGTAAAAACCAGTCGGACACCATATTTGTGATGCCCGTGGTGGTTCCATGCTTGCACTTCTGCAGGCACTCAAGTGTGAGCAGCTCATAGTTACGTCTGGAGGGACACAGAGTTAAGGCTATATCATTTTTATATTCTGTCTTTCTCTTACCTTATGCTTGTTTGCATTTTGAGGAGATTCTGTATCCTTTTTTTTTCCCCACCCTCGTGGTACATTTGGGAGAGTATAGATACGAGGAACAGTTGTGTGTGAATTAGGAGAGAGACAGAAAACTGAGATGATCTTTGCATTCTGTGCATAGATTTCAATTTAGATACCCATAATTCTTTGGTCATTGAGGCTGGTGCCTTGATAGATATTGCTAACTTTAATCCCTCAACAGTTGTAGACTTTATTTCCATTTTCTCAGGGAAAACTAAGGCATAACATATTATTATCTATTTATTAGAGCCAAACAGCTAAAAGTAACAGAGTTGAACTCAGTTCTTATGATGACAAAGGCATGGTGTCCAAAATGGCATTGAGTATGGACATGCCTTCCCACAATTCATCAGTGTATTTATATCCCTGGCCATTAAAAAGAGTATTTATTTTCTTTATTTTCATTTATATTTTTTGTAATTTCTCACCAAAAATGTATACAATTTCTTTCTCCTCCAATTATAGGACTGGGAAAAATGTGAGAAAGGGATAGCTGATTCGCTGGAGAAGCTACGAACTTTCAAAAAGAAGTTGTCCCAGCCTCTACCAGACCACCACGACGAACTCCATACTGAGCAGATGCGGTGCAAGGTATGAGACTGGATGGAGACTGTCCCTGTCCCCTAGCCACATACTTCTGCTGGAATAATGCCTCTGAGATCACATCTCAGGGAGACACCAGGGACTATGTGAGCATATGAAGTCCTTGGAGAGACCATTAGGGGAGTCAGCAATACAATGCGACCTCCTTTGTTGATTTACAATAGTTGGTTGAAATTATGGACCAGTTTATGGATTACCCAGAGGAAGCAAATGAAAAATTTAAGACCCAACATAAAAGATATTTAAAAGCTGAGTCAAGAGCAATAAATATCTTTCTGAAACATCCACACTGGAGAGTCGGTCTAACAAAACAGTCTAGTCTAAGAAAAGAAGGACAGGATTGGCATCTTGGAAAATCTACAGACCGGAGCAGAGGAGCACACCCTACCTGGCAGACCCTTCTGTACAGAAATCAGGAAAAAAAATAGCTGATCTCAATCAAAGCAAGGAGTGACCCAATCCTTAAATCGCTCAGAGCTTCAACCACCTACAGACTGTGATTGCTACCTCTAATCGCAATTATGATCATTACCTCTAATTGTACTTGGCCACAATCAGGAGTAACATAGACCACTCCCTAGATTATGAGGTCACTAAGATCAGCATGATTTAGTGGCTGTAAGATTTATTCTCTGCGCACCTGTGTAACCAAGCAGAGTGCCTGGCCAGCACTTTTTGGCTGAGTAAAATACTGATCATATCAAAAGTAACTTCATAAATGGTTCCTTTCAACTTAACCATTTCTGGTGTTTCCACGATCATTTTTACATTACTGCTGTATGATAATCCTAGTTAAAAAAGTTATAAAAATATATTCACTGAAATTTGAGAAAGGCAGCATTAGGAAAATTAAAAGTGATACACATTATACCAAAGATGATGAATGAAATATATTGCTATGTTACACTAAGGTGCATGTGAAGGTCAACTGATGTGATGCATTCAAGAGGCTAAGGCAAGAGGACTCTGAGTTCAAGGCCAGACTGGGATACATAAGGAGCCCTTGCCTCAAAAGAAAAGGATGTGAAGGCTATGAACATTAAAATGAGTTTATTTTAAACCTGTGTAGTTACCTGGGTAGTGGTGGTGCTCTCCTTTAATCCCAGTACTCAGAGGCAGAGGCAGGCAGGTCTCTGTGAGTTCGAGGCCAGCCTGGTCTACAGAGCAAGTTCCAGGACCAGCCAAAGCTACATAGAGAAACCCTGTCTCAAAAAACAAAACAAACAAATAAATAAAAACCTGTGAGGTTAATCTAATAAAGAAAATTTCTGATAAGCAGGAATGGGCATGATCTAATACCAGACTCCTCCTGTATGCCAGTGGTCTCTCATTTGGCGTGACACATGCTCATGGGGACATTGTTGTTTTTCTTATGCTAGATGAGAAAATGGAAGAGTCTAGAATAACATTAATGTTTCACATTAGTAATTGACAGATTTATCTGTATTTCAAGACTGTATTTCAGCCACACTGCCTGCACTACTGGGTAGACTCTGAACCAGTGGGCTTGGATTTGCATGGTAGTGTTACGTGTGTGTGTGTGTGTGTGTGTGTGTGTGTGTGTGTTCTTTGGGTTTAGTTTGGTTTTAGAGAGGATTTTACTGTGGAACCCAGGCTATCCTCAAACTCACAGAGCCCCTGTACCTCAGCCCCTGGAGTCAGTGCTGGGAGTATAGGCAAATATCACCACAGTTAACTCTTTCTTTTTAAATTCATGAACTGATGCTTGAGTTGTGAGAAGGAGTGGGATTGATATTAAAGAATACGGTCCTTACACTGGTATAACAATTTAATCTGGCTAAAGGTATAGACAGAATGCTGCATATTTATTCACCTGGAAAGTCTGGTCTTTCGGCCAGTAAAATACTTGGACAAGTGTCCTGCTTTTGAGTTTGGAGATTAGGAGGACATGTTACCACACAGCTCCATTATGCTGTTCCCCAAATCACCCTCGGCAGCAAAACAAAGCAATTACTCGAAAATTTCAGGCTAAATCCTTGTTTGCTTAAATTGCCTGGAAAGTTAGCCCCAGATAGCACCGTTAATTACTTTTTCCTTTAGAAACTTGTCTCTGGTGTAAAGAGACAGGAAAGACAGAGAATAGACTGTATGAAATTCTCCATTCATACACTAAACGAGCTGGAATCTAAAAACAACAGCTGGCGGAGAGCGACAGTGGCACAAATTACGAAACTGGTCACCTGTCAAAGCGTGGCAGAAACCCACATCTGCTCATTGGAATATGGCTACAGGGATTTTTTTTTCCTTCACATAATGCCCCCAAAGGACAAGTCCATAATCAATAGCTTCAATAAATCTCTGGTCCTACAGAATGTGTACCTCGTGAATTACTTTAAGTGGAGGAGAAACTGTAACAAAGCTTGATATTTTCGTGGTCAGCATTTATCACAGAATGTGTCAACTAAGCATTTACCAATGGCGTTCAACCTAGGAAATTTCCCTTTTTAAATATTGTATTTGTGTGATCGGGAACCAGACAAACTAATGGATGGTTAAGGGGTTCTGAAATCAGTGTAGGTGTGTTCATGGTCTCAAGGTTGTAGGATGATATAAATTCAGAATAAAAGTGGCCATGACACTGAAAAATCTTAAGAGTTTGAGAAAACAAACACCATCCTAAAAAGATCAGTGTGGTGGTGAAGGTTTTGCAGGGAACCTTGGTGTTTTCTCAGAAGCACTGGCAGGTTTTCCAGGTAGGTAGGATGCAAAGAAAACAGAGCTCGAGTTTGGCGTTCAGAAAGAGTTTGTAGACAGGGAATTGTAGGAAGGGCCACCAGAGCCCCTCCGAAGGGTTAAAGCTGTCGTGGGGGTTCATGGATGTGTGTTCCCACACAGGAATTGGAAAATGCCGTTGGGAGGTGGACAGATGACCTGGCAGAACTCATGCTACTGAGGGATGCCCTGGCCGTGTACATCAGTGCCGAGGACATCTCCATCCTGAACGAACGCGTGGAGCTTCTGCAAAGGCAGTGGGAAGAGCTGTGTCACCAGGTAAGATGTGGTCGGAAGGAGGAAGTAGCTCCTCAGGATGGGAAGGTGGGAGGCAATCCATGACACAGACAGGCTTGATCCATGTCTGGACTCACCCTGTGACTCACTGTGTAGACAGAGAAACCTGTGATCATTGCCAGAATATTTCAGAATAAGGACAACTATTATCATCATATTATACTTTGGATTCATCTATACTGAAGTATTTCTTTCTCTTTCCTTTCCTGGCCTAAACTGTTGTGCTTTCTAGGTGTGAATTTTCAGCTGGTTCAATACTGGTGGTATGTTCTGGATTTTAAACATGGAAGAATCACATTGTTTTAGTTTTAATATTAACAGTATTCTAGAGATAGTTTTATTTGTTGGAACAGTCATAGTTTTTTCTTATGAATTCATGGGTGCATGACATTGTTAGGCTTACCTTATTTACTAAATGCCCTCCTGTGTGTGCAAGCTGCTAAAGAAGATTCTAACTTAAGCTCTGAAAGGGAAAGATGGATGCAAAGGCAGCAGAAGAGCATCCCGGGCAAAAAAGGAATATTGGGTAAAGGTTCGCAGTGAAGCCTGCTGGCCACCTAAGAGCCCGTGGCTGCACTTGGCAGAAGTCTCGGTGCCTTGTTCTTTAGTGCTGTGCCCAGAGGACCATGTCTGCCTCACTGCCAGCTGTAAGACACCCTGAGTACCATGCTGACACAGTACTGGCTATAACACACCTAAACACCAACACTGCCAGCTATAACACCCCCTGAGTAGAATCCCTGCCACACTGGCGGCTATCACACACCTTGAGCATCATTCCTGCCGTGCTGCAGGCTCTCATACACGTTTGTTCAGTGGAAGGGTCGTTGCAATTAGTGTGAACACAGGCCGTAAATAGAAACTCTTTCCATCAAGTTTCTAATCGCACTGGAACTAAAGTCAGCCGAGAAAGTCCTATACAGTTATGAAGAAAAGTCTATAATGAACAGATGGAAAGCAATGCATAAAGATACTGGCTAGCTCAGGGTGGCGGGCATTGGTGAATGCAGAGAAAACTTACTTGTGTAGTTATTTTATATGTATGTGTGTATGTCTGAGTGTATGCACATAAAGCATGAACATGCAGGATCACACAGAGGCCAGAAGAGTGTGTCCGATCCCAGGAGCTGGAGTTAGTACAGGGGGTTGTGAGCTGTCATGTGGGTGTTGGGAGCAGAGCTCAGGTCCTCTGTCAGAGTCGTAAGCACTCTTAACTGCTGAGTTGTCTCTCCAGCCCCCTATTTATCATTTTCTTAATTTTGAGAGAAGGCTACAACTACTTTCTCTTCAGAATTCACTTCCTTGTCCCCTGCTAAGCCTTCACCACATCCCTTCTTGGAGGCCTTGATCATGCCTAGACTGACTACTTTTCTTCTGGCTTGCTCACCTATTTTCTCTCCTATCTTACAACCCTGTGAAGTCTTTATTGGAAATATTCTACCCTTAGTATTTTCATAGTCCTGTGAATTCCCATTTCCTCTTTGTTCCGTGCCACCATGGAACACATGTTTTTTATGAGTGTCTGTAGTCTGATCCCAAGACTTGGAGGCCCTTAGATGCACAGGCCTTTTCTCTGGACAGCCAGTGCCCACAGCAGCTAAGTGTTCTCTGCATATGGCTAATAATGAAGGCCATGAACTACATGCATGTCCTGACAGTTTCGTTTCTCTGAGGATAAAATAGTGACAGAATTTTAATATTTGGGAGATGAAGAAAACTATGATCATATGATAGTTTCTGATTCGGGGAAAATTGTGGAACAGTGCATGGAAGTATCATTATTGCTAATTCTTAAGCCAGACATTCATATGTTCTAAAGTTGCCCACTAAACTTAGATAAATCTGCTTGACAGTACAGCTTGGAAGTGGCGTTTGGCCACGTGACACGCTTTGAAGACATTAATCTTGTGCACCTGTGGTGAGTAGACTGGAACGTGAGAGAGAGGAAGCCGATAGAACATCCGGTGCTTCTAGAAACTTCCGCTGCCAGAGTCTTAAAGTATGAAAATGAGACATAATTATCCTGTACCCGTCCCAGTCTGATCTACATGTGTTTAAACCAGTGAGAATGTAGCCTTGGGTCTGGCTAGGTGCCAAGACTTAATAATTCTCGAGGAGGGACACAGAGGAGTTACTAGCTCTTGAGGCTGTTGTTTCCGGTGAACTTATGTCAAATATGAAACCACAACAGGAAACAAGCCTGTGCCCAGCTCCTCGTAAAAGTTGACAAACTCAGCTGAACGTAGGTCACATTATGTCTGCTAAAGGAGGGGAGAGCCTGCCCTGCTCATGTAGAAGCAGCTGAGGAGAGGTGAGGAGTAACTGGATCCACAGATGAGGATGAGGAAGACAGCTGTAAGTAGATGCTGTGGCGCTTCAGAGCAAACACAGAAGGGGATGGGGTTTTCAGCCACCCCAAGGGATCTGTCCTAGCTGGGCCCAGTTGCGGATTATATCACTTTTCTTCCTCTGTTTCTTTGTAGAACCATGTGTGATTCTAGCTGTAATGTAAACATCTAACACCACATCACTAGAATTGCTCAGTGTGTGTGTGTGTGTGTGTGTGTGTGTGTGTGTGTGT
>CABHPQ010198746.1:0-47121 GCA_902168405.1 Peromyscus aztecus
GTGTGTGTGTGTGTGTGTGTGTGTGTGTGTGTGTGTGTTTACACCCACAATGTCATGATAAAAATATTTACTGTTAGAAAAAACTGTACTTCCTGTTCAGCTGTCTCACTCGGGAGGCAATACACTGTGGTTCTACCCTTAAGAAAATGCAAATATGTGCTGAGCTGATAAATTCAGGGTTTTGACTGTATCCAAGGAAAGAAACAGTTCATTAAATATAGCCTAAATATTCAGTGTATAAACAGCATCGAATGCCACCCTTCTTACGAATTTACATCTTTGCAAAAAGATTTGGGCCCTGGCTTACACCCAATGCTTGCAGCCCACATATTTAGTTTTTTTTTTTCAAGTCGTAGCTCCACAGTAAACACACGAAAGCAATGCTTTCATGTTGTGAGACAAACACGAAGGACGTGTATTCAAGCTGGTCCCTGGAGATGCTGAACCACAGGCATGCTAAGGAGAGAAAAGATCAGACTGAGATGGGGAATTGTCAAACCCGTGTTGTGTACCAGCCTTTTCTAAGCTGTCTGCTTCCTTGTGCCTTCCTGTCCGCACACCACATCCTGGAGGAGCATAGTACAGCACTCTACACACTGACGATGACTCTCTTTTGCAAACACTAAATGCTTGTGTTTGGAGAAAATGGAATGTCAGTTTACAAGTGAAAAGGGGAAGGCTTATAGAAGAGGCATGACTTGTTCTGGTCTCCCCAGCAGCGTAGTGGACACTGGCCTTGAGTCTCAGCTGCTTCTGGATGTGTGACACTACTGTACATCACAGCCTGTATCAAAGACGCCAGCTTTTCTGATCCTGCCTTTCACTGGTCAAAAGCTGATACCTGAATTGTCCAACTCACCCTGGGATAGGGTACACTTACTCATCAGAGAAACAGGTGGTATCCTTCTGTGATCACCCCCTCTGCAGGCATTGAAAGGGAGCCCTAGCATCCATTTTTGGATCATGGCCAACATGTGGAGGAAACTCAAGAATGGGACAAATACATCTCAACTCTTAAAGAGGAAACTTCATGTCCTTAGGGAAGAGTCACCAATCCTGAAAGTTTCTGTATCTACTGAACCCAGGTTTTAGCCACAGTGCCCCCTCCCTTCCTGGTCTGATGCCATATGAATGACAGATGGAGAAGTCACAGTCTTAGAGTTTCAAAACAGCAGATTCTTCTGTGCTGACTGATCATACCGTACAACAGAATCTGGGTAGAGCTCGGAGTAGATGAGATTTGTCTACAGGACCTTTTGACTCGTATTCCCTTTGAATTCCCATCCCAAATGAGTTCATCGCCACTTGTCTCCTCTGTATTTTTCCACCTCAAAGAAAATTAAATGGCAAACTGAGTTACATTGATGAGGTAATGCTAGTAGACTCATAGTGATCCCCAACCTGGAGAAATATTTTATTTAAATGGGCACAATTAACTCAAAAGAGGGAATTTCTAATGGAAATTTTTCAAAAGCCGTGATAGGCCGTGTGTCTCCTCTCCAGGAACCTCATGTTCCTGAGGTTGGTCTTGTGAAAAGTATCCCAGGCTTGTGACCTGCTTCCCAGCTCATCTCAGGTATAAGATCATAGATAGACAAATGGGATTCTATGGAACCTTGAATATTATCTACCTAATCACTGATAGAGGCAATCAGAGGCAGCATTGGTAACCAAGAAGCATAGGGTACCTTTGAAGTGTTTTTATTTCCCTATTTAAAAGGAGGTTAGTTTAAAATACATTTAAAAATAGGATGCTAAATGTAGTGGTTCATGCCCATAATCTCACCACTCAGGAAGTGGAAACATAAGGATCACCACCTTACATTTGAGGCCAGCCTGATCTATGTAGCAAGTATCATGACAGCCAGGGCTACACAGTGAGGCATTATATCAAAAAAACTAAAACACACAAAAATAAAAAAATGAATGAAGGGTTCAGACAAGGTCTGGTAGTCAATAGATGTTAACTCCAGCAATCAGGAGGCTAAGGCAGAGGGATCATGTCTTCCAGACCAGCCTGACCGCTAACATATTGTGAGTGTGATGTGATACTAAGCCTGAGATCCATAATGAGGTCCTGTCTCAAAGCAACAGCAATACAATATGCTGTTAGTAAATAGGCTAATAGTTAAAGGAATATTAAAAGGTAGGAAAATGTCAGCAATTTTAGTGACTAGTAGAACATATACCTTGGATGCTTAACATACAGCATTTCCACTTAAACTTATTTGAAACTTTTCATAATAAAATATTGAGTTAAATCCTCCCAAATCCAAACCACTGAAATTGATGGGTTTGCATTTCACTCAGCAGAATCAGTGACTGGTTAACATGTCATGGGCCTCGGTGGACCATCCTCCAGCTTTCTGCTACCACACTAATCGTACTTCATTTTGCTGATAGGTGGCAACACTCAGCTAGAAACACTCCTAGGTAACTTAAACAGCACTGCAAAATCATGAGCATTATGAAGGCACAGATTTTTAGAATTCCAGAACGAATCATTCTAGACCCCGAGAAACAAACCACTGTGTCAGCAGCAGTTAAGGAACTCTGAAAACTCAAAGTAGACTGCCCAGTTTCTTAAATGGGCATATGAATTGCTTAACTTTTCTGTAAAGAAGATATACACATGACCAAGAAAGGCCATCAGTACCATTATCCATTAGGGAAAGATGAATGAAAATCATAGTAGTAAAGTACTTCTTACCTCTAATGCAGCTCTAGTCAAAAAGACAAAGAATGATCGTGTTGTGAATGTAAAACACTGCAGCCACTTCGAACAAAAAAAATTGTTGATGTTGCTGTTTCATCCAGCAATCATATTAAGGATATACCTAAAGAAATGAATGCCTGTGTCTGTGTAGACACTTACGCATGAGCATGTGTGGCAGCAGCATTAAGAGTAAATCAGGATTAGAATCAACCAAAATGTCCACAGTCAGATGAAGGGACAAGTAAAATATGCTGCGTCTATATAGTGAACTCAACAGTTAGAAAGAATGAACCATGGATATATCCTTTGACACCGATGAACCTTTAAACTAGGCTAAGTGAAAGAAGGCCACCAGAAAAGAACACAAACTGTGATTCCAGCTTACATGGAATGTTGGGAACAGGCAAACACATAGAGATGGAGAGTAGATTTAAGCTGGGAGATGTATACAGCGAAAAGTGAATGACTGCTCATATTAGGCAAGGTTCTCTGGAGGGACAAAGCCAATAGAGTGTGTGTGTGTGTGTGTGTGTGTGTGTGTGCGCATGCATCCACATATGTGTGTTACAAAAGGTGATATAGTATATTGCTTACACCATTGGGGTTGTGTTGTCTGATACCTCTGTCTACATGCTACACAGACTCTGGGGGGAAAAAAGCTAAAGCTAACCTGGCACATGCTGCTGCATGCCTGGGCAGTCCCAACTCAGTGCTGAAGGCCTAGAGGTCCCCTAGAGAGTCACTGGTTTTCAGTCCACGTTGTAGAGTCGAAGTACCTGGAGTATGATGTCAGAGGAAGGAACAGGAACAGGGGTAGCCACACTCGCTCAGGCAGCAGAGTCAAAGGCACACAGTATATGCTCCATTTTTCTGAGACCTCTTTATGTCTGGGCTGACAAGTGAAAAATGCCACCTACTTTAAGGGTGGGTCTTTCCTCTTCAGCCAGTCACAGACAGGTCCCAGGATGTACCTTCTAGATGATTCTATAACCCATCAAGTTGACAGTCAAAACTTACCACCACGTTACTGACAGGCTTTGTTATTTGGGATGGGGTGTGAAAATATTCTAAAGTTGATCATGGTCATAATTGTATACCTCTGAATATACAAAAATACATTCAGTTGTATACTGTAAAGAGATTATATTATGTGAATTATATATCAATGAAGCTAAAACAAAAACAAAAAAAAAACCTTCCTTGTTGGTTCTGCTAATTCCAGATAAAGGATACTCAGCTTGCATACTCTTCCACATCTTTTTAAACATTCTGTGTTCTGTACAGGTTTAATGTGAAATGTTGATTATTTATGTTTTAAAGGTTAAAAGCTAAAACCTGTGTCTATACAATGAAAACCAGAATTATACAAAAAAAAGAAGGAAAAGAAACAAAAAGAAAAGAAAAACGCTAAAAATGCAGAAGTGAAGGGGCTGCTAGGGGCAGAGCTGAACTCGCCAGGAGTCATTTTCTGCTTCTGGTGGCTTTCTCCTCAGCACACACTCCAGATACAGGAGACCCAACTGATGTTTCCTCTCCATTCCATTCTGTCCTTCTGTCCCTCTATTGAAAAAACATTTATTTATTTGTATTTTACATGTATGAATGTTTTGCTTGCATGGATATAAATATGCCAGGTGTGTGCCTGGTTCCTGTGGAGGCCAGAAGAGGGCATCAGATCCCCATCCAAAATGGAGTTACAGGGGGTTATGAGCCATCACATGGGTGCTGGGAGCTGAACCTGGGTCCTCTGCAAGAGCAGCAAGTAGTCTCGACTGCTAAGAGGACATCATCTGGAGCCGGAGTTTCAGAAGGTTGTGAGCCATCACGTGGGTGTTAGGCGGTGAACCTGGGGTGTCGGGAGGTGAACTTGGATTCTCTGCAACAGCAGCCATTGATCTCAGCCTTTTCTCCAGCCTCTTTCCTTCTCTTTATTTCTTTTGGCAAATTCTATATTTCAGGAGACAGTGGCCTCCTGGGATGTCCAGGTCCTGCCCATTTCAGCACGCCATTCCCTCCTCAGCGTAGATGCTCTCTTGTGGTTACCCTTCTCATAACCATCCCATCTTAATCTTCCCAGGTCTCCTTAAGACGGCAACAAGTGAGTGAACGGCTGAACGAATGGGCCGTTTTCAGCGAGAAGAACAAGGAACTGTGTGAGTGGCTGACCCAGATGGAGGGCAAAGTCTCTCAGAACGGAGACATCCTCATTGAAGAGATGATAGAAAAACTCAAGAAGGTGAGCGGAGGCTGAAGTAGGGTGAGCGGTGGGAGGCGACCGGGGGTCTCCCTTCTTCCCAGTGCTTTCCTGTCCCTGTGTATTAAGCCAAGTCTTCATAACATACATTATGGAAGACCCACGTTACATGCAAAATCTACAGGGTGCGTTTGCTTGGTGAGGAAATCAACTTCCTGCTTTCTGCCCTGGAGGAATCATTTACACACACCACTTTTCTCTCGTTTTTTTTATTTCTTATGAGTTGGTTTTTAGAGACGGGCATCACAACAGAGGAATTAAAAGGGAAAATCCTAAGGGCAAATTAAACTGATTTTTCCCTAGAAAATATGATCTATGGGCCCTCAGTGGAAATGAAGACATTCCTGGGAATTCTAGATTCCTATTGTTACAAGCTATCCATGCATTATGAAATTATTTTGTGGGTTTACTTGGACCTAGGACATTTTTTTTTTTAATGTCTAAACAGGGCTCACTGAATTGACTCATAATTTTAAATGTTTGTGTGGGTTTCAGTCAAGTTTCTACATTTTTAAGCAAATATTCATGTCAGGATGTCGATTTGTATGTCTCATTAGCACGCATATGGTGTGTTTTTCATGTTTACTTTCCGTTACCTGCCTGGTGCAAAAGCCCCATCAGGCTGCAAACCTGCCTGGAACACGGATAGTGTCTGTGGTGTTCTGTGCTCTCCACACTGCATCCGTAGCAGAGCCTAACTTCTCCTAAGCATGCAGTTCATGTTCGCTGAACACAGAGATTACAGCTTTATTCATTCTCAAGAGCAATACACGTGGTTATTGGGAAAATTTCTCCTTCTCAACGCACACACATACAGAGCAAAGGTAAACTTCAAAGCCAACATATGACATTGATGACTTTGTTAGTTTTCTATATAAATATGCAAAATCTCTGAGTAAGCAATTTGTTTATTTGATGTCAAAATCCTTATTCCTGGGCCAAGATGATGCAGGCTTTATTGTAGCATCTACTAACAGTGGGGCTTTGCTGGTTGCTAGGTGTCAAAATGTTGTATTAGGCAGGACTGTTATACTAGTTACCATAATAAATTCTGCTAAAGAGTAATTCTTCATTCAGTGTGTCTATATTCTCATTGCTTTTCTTGATGAAATTCAGAATTTCATTTGGGGAATGGTTAAAAAAAAAACTTTCTAGAACAAAATGTAGCCAAAACATGAAAATGACTGAAACTTCAGTTTTTCATGTGGATGATTTTATTGTATTATTTACTATGATATTTGTTGGAAATACTCTTTGAGTAGGTGAGCCTGGTGGTCTGGACCTGTCATCCCAGCTACTTGTGAGTCTAGGCAACGATATCTCATGTTCAAGGTCTGCCTAGGCTACAAAGCGAGTGCAAGGCTAGCCCAGGCAATGTAGTAAGACCCTGTTTCACGAAGAAGAGCAAAAGTCAATGAGGTAGTGGAGAGCAGCATGGAGAACATAGTTTAGCGGTGAAGTGCTTCCTTAGCATGCAGGCAACCCGCAGTTGACTCCCAGTGTCCAAAAATAAAGAAAAAGACAAGAAATACTCCTTGAAATGCTAATTCTACTAGTTTGTAGATAAAGTAAGTTGGGGGACTCGAAAGCCTTGATTGTCTCTCTTGTAAGTGTGAAGCATTACTAGGAAGAACTCAGCATGTTTAACCGCATAGGAAAAACCACGTGACAATCTGCTCGAAGCCAACGATCATTGTCTCTTGGCATCAACACAAGCAGTTTAATGGAAATGACAACCCTCGGGAATGGTTTTACTCTGAGTCCTTTTTAAAGTTCAGAGCGGTTCTTTTGACATCAACGCTTCTCAATAAAACCGTCCTAATTTTGGGATGGAATGTTAAAACTATACCTAAATGCACTCCGTGTTTTGGTTTCTGGATCCCTTTGTGTTGAAGTAACATGAAAAGGTGGGTGGACAGGGGCGAGGAGTCCTAAGTGTGCCCTGGCACTCAACTCTGAGCTGGAATAGAGCTTCGCCTGCCATCCTCTTTCTTTCTGGCCCTTTTTCCTCAGATAAATGCTTAGAGAGGATCCTAACTTTAGAGGAAGAGTTAAAATATACATATAAAAACCCATCTTCACTTTGTTTAAATTTAATTTTGGTGGTTTTTTTTTTTTGCATGTGTGTGTCTGTGTGGTGTGCATGCATGTGTGTCTATGCATTTTTGCATGTGTGTGACACACCCTTGTGTGCATGTGCTTATGGAGACCAGAGGTCAAAGCTAGGCATCTTTCTCAATTGCTCTCCATCTTATAAACTGAGGCAGGGTATCTCAATTGAGCCCATAGCTTACAGATTTGGCTAATCTCGCTATCCACTTGGCTCCAGGGATCCTGTGTTTCCCTTGGTGCTCAGGGATTACAGGCAAGGCAGCCCCCCTGCTCAGTGGGCTCTAGGGATCCAGATTCTGGGCCTCATGTTTGTGCTTTACCTGAGGAGCGTCTTTCCTCCTTTATTATTTTGCTGAGATGCTCTCTGCTGTGTAACAGTGTTTTGACTAGGCATGACAAAGTTGATCCTAGAAACCAAATCTCTTCTGGTTTAGTCTCTGATGTCCTCTGCAAATAGGTCATAGAGGGCCTTTTTTTTCTCCCCCAGACGTGGTTTTTTCTATGAAGCCCTGGCTGTCCTGGATCTCTCTCTGTAGACCAGGCTGGCCTGGAACTCAGAGAGCCGCCTGCCTCTGCCTCCTGAGTGCTGGGATAAATGGCATGCCCCATCACTGCCTGGCTGGGCCTGTTATCTTTAACAGGATAAACCAAGAAGGCGTGAGACTCACTAACTTGCTGAAGTTAATTATTAATCTTGAAAACTAATGTGTTGTGTTGCAGAAGATATTGCTAAAATAAAGGAACTCAAAATATTCTGCACAAATAACATGACTGACAAAATATAAAGTCTTCATAACTGACGTGATGTACATAAACACACGTATACACATTCATGGATACACATGTGTAATGTTGTCACAGACATGCCTATGTGTGCATGTGTCTTTTTAGCCTGTTTTCAGCTCTTCATATGCTGATAATTCTATGTATATCATAAATCATCTTTTTAGTGACTATAGCAGTAAGATATGATTCCGCAATGTTAAGTCTTCCAAGTTGCAGCTTCTGCATCTACGTATATTCTTCTTTTTTTTTTTTTTTTTTTTTTGGTTTTTTCGAGACAGGGTTTCTCTGTGTAGCTTTGCGCCTTTCCTGGATCTCACTCTGTAGACCAGGCTGGCCTCGAACTCACAGAGATCCGCCTGGCTCTGCCTCCCGAGTGCTGGGATTAAAGGCGTGCGCCACCACCGCCCAGCCCGTACATTCTTCTATTGTGTTTGGTTTGTTTTCTTTTTGGAGTGCTAGAGCTTAAACTTGGGTCCCCACTAGTGCTACATAAGCCATCTACCTTTGAGCCACTCCGCCGAACCACAAATTCTTTTTATTGATTTTCTCCTTTCACAATTTCGTACATGTGTATAATGCTCAATTATTTTCTCCCCTCTTTCTTTTCTCTCTCCCATCATTATCAAATGCACATACATACCTGTGCACACACACACACACACACACACACACACACACACACACACACAACCCTCATACTCTCTTTCCCAGACGCATGACTTTTAGTTTTGTTTTGTGACCCATTTGTTGAACCAGGGCCATCTGTTTCAGCACTGGATTAGAACTATCCACTGAAGCCTGGTGGGCCATCAGTAGGTGCACAGTTGAAGGCAGTGATTCAGGAGTGAGGCGTGGTGGTGCTGAGCCTTTCCTCTACCCAGCCCTGGCTGTTAACAGATCCATTCTTAAGTAGCTCTGGTGTAGGTATAAGGTAGCTACTGTGAGTTTGCGGTGGTTGCCATGGCTGTTCCTTTCCTAGAAGACGGCATTTCTCAGCCCTTCTCCTTGTTATTTGTGTCCCCTCTTGAACAATGTTCCCTGGGCCTTAAAGAAGGTAGTGTAAATGTCTCACTTGGGGCTGAGCACTCATTAGTTACTTAGTCTCAGCAGCTTGTCCAGTAACACATCTCTGAGTCTACCTGTTTGCTGAAAAGGAGGCTTCCATGATTAAGGCTAAGAATACCATTTGTCTAAATATTTATCAAAGTAAATACTTAGAAGGCAGTTTGACCCTATGACAATTTTTCTAAGTAAAAGTATTCAGTTGTGCCAACCCCCCCCCCCCAGCCTATGATCTTCCCAGCTATAAGTGTTGACCATTTTTACATGATCTGACATGGACTCCTGCAGGGTGGGCTTCAAATTCAGCCAGGGAACAAACAGTTGGTTACCTCCATGGCAGTAATGCCACTATTACACATGCTTCCTGGCAGATTGGTCTTGCAGTTCATAGAGTTAACAGTGGGTGATGCCTTTTCCTTCCCATAAACCTGCATAGCACCTTCTAAGACCTTGAAAGCTAGCTGGTAGGGAAGAAGCTTTCAGCTCAGTTTTAGCAGCTAAGGTGTGTGGTGTCTTCAGCCACAGCTCTGTCCTCTCACCTAGTCCTTGATGGGGAGCCAGGGGGATGGCCAGAGCTTACTTTATTTTAAGGACATCTTTGACTAACAACTCACTAGGCTTCCCACCCCTAGGATTGGGATTTTTATTTGATAACCTACAGCTTCTAGGAATAGCTTTCTCTAGCTATTCAGGGTATCTACATTCAAATGCCATTTTTAAATTTTCATTAGTTTTTTGAGGATGTGGTACAACATGCTTTTGTCACATTCACCCCATCCACCAACTCTTCCCAGGTCTACTTCCCATTCCCTACCCACCCAACTTTGCGTCTTTTTTTTTTTTTTTTTTTAAATCCGTCAAGACAAACTTGTGCCGCCCAAATATTCTTGGGTGTATGGTTTCCTCTGGAGCACGGTCAACTTACCAAGGACTACACTCTTGGCGAAAACCATCCCCTCCTCTCCTAGCAGCTAACGATTGTCAGTAGCTCCACCACTGAGGGTGGGATTTTGTGCCCAACTCTCATGAAATACTTAATTTTTTCGTTATATTTTTATTTTGGTTATAAGAGTTCCATAAGACTTTTTCATAACCTCTTCATTTTGGCTGAACCTTTCCCCTCACCTCTCACCTCCCCTATCCTGCAACCCTTGCCTGCTTAAGCCTTCCCACCCCAGTCTTCTCCCTCTACTTTGAGATTGCCTTCACTTCTGCTATTCCCCCTCCCTGAAGGCCGTCCTCTCCCTACATAAGCCACAGCATGCATTTATATATCTATATATTTATTTAGCGTTTTTTGTTTGTTTGTTTGTTTTGGTTTTTTCTTTTTTTTTTGAGAAAGGGTCTCATGCAACCCAGACTGGTCTCAAACTCACTCTGTACCCAAAGAAGATCTCCAACCTCTGATTCTCCTGCCTCTACTTCTCAAGTGCTGGGAATCCAGTCATATGCCGTCATACCAACCTAGTGCCCTTTTAAGTAAACGGAAAGTGCCTTACAGTTCCTTTCAGAAATTCCATGTCATAATTGAGTCTGGACGCCACCTTATCAGGAGCCATAGGCACTATTAATTCTTGCACACATAGACTGATGTTCACAAGGTGTTCCTCGGGGCCCAAACTGTCCAAATAGTAGAGACTGTAATTAGCATGTTTCCAGAGACGCCAAATGAAGGCATTAAGAATATGCCTTCTGACCTCTGTGATTGCTTTTATTGTGCAGGATTATCAAGAGGAAATTGCTGTTGCCCAAGAGAACAAAATCCAGCTCCAGCAAATGGGCGAACGGCTCGCTAAAGCCAGCCACGAGAGCAAAGCCTCGGAGATTCAGTACAAGCTCGGCAAAGTGAATGACAGGTGGCAGCATCTCCTAGACCTCATCGCAGCCAGGTAAAAGGCACCAGGTGTACTAGGATGCCTGCGGGGGCGGAGGACGCTAATGCCTGTTCGTCCTCATACATCTCAACCAAAGCAGTGGTTCTCAACCTTCCTAATGGTGCGACGACCCTTGACCCTTGAATGCAGTTCCTCCTGTTGTGATGACCTCTTAACTAGCCATAACATTATTTCTGTTGCTATTTTGTAAGTGTAATTTTGCTACTGTCAGGCTGTAAATAGTTACTGTTAAATGTAAATGTTTTCAGAGAGGGAGGCTTGCCAAAGGGGTCACTACCCACAGGTTGAGAACCACCAAGCTAAAGGGACTACAATACCTAACTCCTTCTTTCTGAATTACTATATCGCCTGGGGTAACACCATGCTCCTGCTGTTCCTGTAAATGGCGCTTTCATTAACTTCAAATGAATTTAAGGAGAGGGAGAGAGTGGTATCTGAACAAGAGAAGGTTCTTCATTTGGGGGCTCCCTGGGTATTCCACCACCTGTGGAGAAGAAGGAAAAGCCACCCCGTCAATATTTGTAGGTGTTCTTCCCTGTAGTGGGAAACACAAAGAGCTACCGCATCTCTATTACGTGTTCAGTTAGTGGGGTGTGGGAGTGAGGCTGACGGTCATCATTCTGCTTATATTCATAAAAATAAACGACTTCATTCTTGTAACCTTCCGCTTAGCCATAATATCGACCATAATGATGGGTATCTCGTGTTTGGAGAGGCAAATTCTATTCCGTTTATTTTGTAGAGGGCCAATATGAATAAAAAGGATCAAAGGGAAAACATCTGAGGGCCTTTGCCATCCGCTCAAACGCTAGTGCGACTTAAAGATGCACAGAGGTTATTTTAGATTAAAAAGAGGAACTGGCGATGGAGAGGCTTCATTTTAGGCATACCTCCCTTCATGTAGGGAGGTCGGTGCTTAGAGACAGCGTTGACCATTGCCTCATCGCGTATGAAAAGCCTGGGAAGAGTAGCTGGGGCCGGGGTGTGGCTCAGTGGGAGAAGGCTTGCGTAACATGTGCAAGGCCCTTTGTCTCTAACGTAATCTGAGTGTCAGAAAGACTGGTAGGCTCTCAGAATGAACGCCACCAGAGAGGGCCGCCTCCTTAGAGTACATGTTGGCAGTGCAGACGTGGAAAGAAATCGAACAAAAACAGTAAGCTCCCTGCTCAGGGACATGTAGGGAAGGAAATAATGTATCTCTCAACTGAAATCACCCTACAGCTGAAATGCACAGCAGTTCTGAATCCCAATGTGATGTTTAGTCTCGCATCTCAGCCATGAAGATCATAATAAAATCTTATTTCCGAAGCAGAAATTGAAACCTCGTGTGCTATAAATTCCCTTCTTAGAGAGACCTCCCACTGGGGCAGCACCCTGGGGATTTTTGTGTGTGTCAGATTCTGACTCATGGACCGATGTGCTTGTCCGTATAACTCCGTTAAACTGGTTAAATTTCCTTCATGAATCTCAGCAATAATATGGAAAGGGAAGATGTACTATGCCAAAAATACTTCAGATGGGCTTTAACACAGTGCAGTTGTGGACAGCTGGCTTAGTTTCTGCTCAGCTGTTAGCTAACAATACTTGGAAGATGATACTTTCTCGTCAAAGTCATCTTCATTTACACAATGTCTGGGTGATTTTTCAGGTGAGAATTTTCTAGATATTGTTCTTTTGTATAAACAAACTTGAGTCAGCTGTGTGTTGATAAGAAATGGGTGCTTTGCTAAGAAGTTTATCTATGACCATTTTTTAGAATCTCATGATGCAGATGCATTCCTGTGGGGAACTTTGGAATAGATACAGTGACCATTTCTAGGCACCACCTTTAGAATTAGAGCAGATCATAGGCTGGTCGTCAACTTGCTCTGGACTCTAAGGCCACGCTGGATTTAGTCTGCCTTTCGGCTTCTCCCAGAAGACACTTGGCTATCACATTTGCTTTCTCTTTCCTTGTTTACTGTGTTCGGGCTTGGTGAACTTCCTCCACACCTGTCTTTAGCTGTAAGTTGCCAGCCGCATTATTCAGTTCTGTTATTCAGTCCCATTCATGACTCTCCCCCTTTCCAGCAAAACTGTTGATTCATGAAACAGAACAGTACCTGGCACATACTTTTGGAGTTTTCTTTTTTAATTATATTTTTATTTATATATTCTGCACAGAGTGGAGGCAGGGGAATGCTACAATGTATGTGTGGAATTCAGAGGACAAATTGCAAGAGTGAGGAGTTCTCTTCTTCCAGGAATGGAATTCAGATCATCAAAGGCTTGGTAGCTGCCTTTACCTGCTAAGTAATCTCAGTGCTCCCCACCCCAGCCCCCCAGCCCCCCAGCTCCCGGCGCCTTTATTTTCTGAGACAAGGACTCATTTAGCCCAGGCTGGCCTTGAACTCCACAGGAAGTCAAGAATGATCTTGAACTTCTGATCCTCCTGCCTCCACCTCCCTCGGTGCCGAGATTACAGTCAGGGACCACCATGCCCTACTTACACAGTGCTGAGACCCAAACTCAAGGTTTCATACCTGCTAGGAAAGCACTCTACCAACTAAGCTACATTGCCAGCCCATACTTTGTACATTTTTCATATTTCTTATATGCTTTGTGCAAAAATTTTGAAAATTCCCCAAATTCATGAAATAAAGCTTCCTGAAATTCTATCAGAGGAATTTTTTTAAAAAATTATCTTAAAATAGTGCTATTTTTGATCACCTTATATCATTATTTTTTAAATGGACAAAGGTTTTGTATATATGAAGTGGAGATGAGTATTTCCTCATTATTTTCCATGATCAAATAGTCTATTAGAAAGCGGCTATCAAACGATTTCCCACAGTCTCTTGCCTCCCTTCCCCAGCAACCCCTTAGACCCGCTACTGTACCACTGAGGGGCTGGCAGAGGGGTCCGAAGACAGGGGGAATCTGCTTCCATTTGCTGCTGCAATCTGTAGCTCTTGTGAAGGTTTTGCTTGTAGTTTTGCATGCAGCTAGTTCCTCTTTTCCCGTAGCTTTGCTGTCATAGCTAGGAATCCACATGAAAAGGTGACCGTCCTCATGGAACAGTGGAGTGTCTGCAGTCGTCACGGTTTCTGCCACCCTTTCTTTAGACCTGTAACCTGCTCCTCCTGGCAGATTACACTGAGCTTCTTCTCCCTTCTTACCCTCGTGGCCTACATTCCAGGAGATCAAGCCTGGCACATGCTCATGAATGTGGGTTTTATTTAGAAACATGACCACTTGTGACTGCCCAGTGTCATGTTAACAGACAGGCAACCAGCACCATTTGTCTATCAAGAGCATTTTCATACTTCTAGCATAGACAAGGGGAGAAAGTCTCTCTTTACCCAAGAAGGACTGAGCCTTCTGCTCTGCAGAGCCTGGCTTTTGCAAGTGGAAGCTTCATGGTGGTGGCAGAGGACTTGCGTGCCCTGAGGATGGCAGAGGACGGCAGCGTGGACGCAGAGCTCCCAGAATGTGACTGCGATGTCACCAGGCAGGCATCTTCTTGAGTGTCTTCTATTGGGCATAGCTTTAGAGTTACGTGGGGCTCATGGGATAGACACTAGGCTCTTTAATGCGGAATGTTTCATGCCGATGTTAAGTAGACACAAGTAGCATTAGGAGACTGTAGGCCATGGATGCTGAAGAGTTCTTTGTTGGTTCATTTTCTTATTTCTCTACTGGGCATGAGCTGGAGGTTGATCAACTCGGTATTTTAGTTGTGTTAGGACTATATGTATCACGCAAGCATCATGGCTCCAGCAGAGAGGCCCAGACAGAAACGTGATTGAGATAATGATTCAGCAAGGCCACTCTCTGCTAGCTAAAGGGTTCACAGCTTTGCAGCCAAGAGCTTTCTCTATTGTAAATAAAGCGTGTTTCAGGGATGTGGAGGAGGACTTTTCTATCCGAGAAAAATTGTTTCTATTTGTCTTGGTTGGTTACTTTAGGCTGTTCATGCATACAGTCTTATAAAATATACAGATACTATAATTTAGATCTAAAAATAGTAATTATTGTTTAGTGTACATATTGAGTATAAAAATTATTTAGAATAACAATAATACCTTTGGTGGTCTAGTGGTTAGGATTTAGAGTTCTTCCATGTGATAGGGATCTTTAAGTTTTTTAAATGTTTTTCTTTTATTATTGTCTCACCCTTGAATTAATTCTCATAGGTGGGTGGGATTTACTAATAGAAATTTTGGTTCTATTATATTCAGAATCTGAATTCTATTTTGTTTTGGGTTGTGGATATACTAATTATTTGAAGAAAAGTATGTATACTATACACTAAATATATAAGTATATATGTAATTACACATATTCATGTGTTTATTTGTGTGGTAGTGTTAATGTGGTGGGCAACCGGATTCAATAGTATGGTGCTTTTCAGGAATGTCAAGAGCCTGAGGTTTGCTTTGGACTGAAAGAACACACATAAACTGTAAGGACTTACAAATTAATCATGCTTGTTAAACCCTGCACGTGTACATCATATGCAGGCATCTATGTTGAATTAAAACCCTGAATGCTATCCAAAGGAATGTTGCCCAAGTTTCTTGCTTTCTTACAATAAGTAAATAAATGAAGATTCTGACACTTTAAAGATTTCTTTCAAAGAAATAATGCAGAAAAAAATGAGGCATTTCTTCTGTGCAGGAATGGCCCCTGAAAATATCAAATTTAACAAGCTATTACAAATAAATGAGGCTTTAAAGTCCACTTCCTCCATGCTCACACCTGCTCCCCCCAATGTACATATAACGTATTATGTAATTTGTAAGGAAATACACTTTTTTGAAAATTATGAAGGAGAACCACTTAAGGGTTCACCCATTGACTTCACTAAATTTATATTAGTTTGAAAGAGGAAGTTGTCCCTAATGGACTATATGAACAAGCATTTCCGTGTCACGATGCCCTCGACACACTAACCACACTGCCTTGGACCTCATTCAATATTTTACAGGATCCAAGTCCTTTTACTAATTTTGCTGGCCTGATAGAATATTATTTACTCACATCATTTGTGCTTTGGATATTTGATTCATATTTGTGATCTTTGAGTAAAAAGAATCAACTAATTTTAGATCATTTGATAATGGAAACATTCATTGTCAAATAGGTTTTGAAGGTAGAAATGTTAGCTGAAAGTCTTTTACTTAGAATACTAGTTATTAGTGCTCAGGCATTTTTAAATAATATTCAACTGTGTATAAAACACTGAGCTAAGTGTGGTAGTGGGAGGAATCCAAATGTAGTTATTGATAGTTCTAGCTTTCTGAAGAAAGCTGTGGAGAAGAAGGCCACCTTAGACACAGATGGTGCCAGCCAGTAAAAGAAGGATGTGGAGAGAGCAGGTAGTACAGCCTCCGGGGAACTCTAACGACATTGTGAAGTAGTGATAAAATTCCACTCCAAAACAGTTAGCATCTAACCCTGCCAAACCCCGACACAGAAAGCTGGTCACGTGAGAGGGGAGGGAAGCCATTCCTCCAGGTCTACCTTCAGGACAGACTTTCTTCAGTCCTGTACCAGTGGGACCACTCGTAGTCAAAGGATTAAGTTCAATTCTGTGTTCATGCTGTGGTCACTCACAGGATGCGTTCCCTGAGACCTGCATCAGCAGCCATTCTTAAGTTGTCATTCATTAACCACCCATGTGAATTTTGTCTTATGAATGACAGACATATGGATGGATGATTTTGAAAGTGCTTGGATATATTCAAAGACAGTACTATGAAATGCCCAAGAGTATCAAGTTTGACTACTGCTCTTAAAGCTAATTAAGGAATTCTTATCTTGAGTAAAATGATGGGTCATGATTAAAAAAAAAAACACCGTATTTTTACCCTTTATCAAAAGAGTGGATTGGCAATATGAACATACATTTACTTAAGTACACTTTTTTTTTTCCAAAAAAAAAAGTTCTAAGATACCTCACCTGAGAGTGCTTTTAGAAGCTACAATGTTATTACATATAGATATTACAAGCAAACACTTGTAATTATCACTTGCACATACTAGCTAGCATGTATAGTTGACCATCTCCTCTTGAAAATTAGTGTTCGTTTTGCTTTCTAAAATTAAAATATAATTATGTCATTTCCCCTTCCCTTTCTTCCATCCAATCCTCTCATGTGTTTCCCTTACTCTCTCTCTCAAATTCATGCTTACAACACACACACACACACACACACACACACACACACATTCCTAAACCTGTTCAATCCATGTACTATTACATGTATCTATATGATGTCAAGGCTAACCATTTAATATTGAATGACTAATTAGGGTGAGGGGCTCTTCCCTAAACAAGACGTGGACAACGATGAGGCTAATAGACATGCTAGAATGGAAGAGGAAAATCTCATGGAACTCCAGCCCTACATAAAGAACCAAGGCAGCTAAGGAATGTGAGAGGAGGCTAGAAATCCTTCAAATAAACACTTGTGTGATGGTGTTTTGAGGACAGTCCCAAGAAATGTAATTGTACCATCAGGATTAGTTTCATTTGAGAGAGGCGTTCTGATTTATTGAAACTGTGATGGTAGAAGCGATAGCTGCCATCAATTTTAAAAAACTAAAAGTAAATCGATATGCTAAAAGTACTTTGATGGTGAAAGAAGTCTCTAGGACAGTGACTTCTTTGGGTCTGACAAAGGTAGAAAGTCACCTGAGGTGGGTGTGGAAGGAGCTGAGAGCTGTAGCTGAAGCTGAGAGCACCTTGGGGTGATTCTGTACTCTATCTAGAGAATGACTTATTTAGCATGATGGTGTCATGGAGATGGGGCATCTGAGGGTAAGTTCTGAATCACAGAGAACATTCTATTGACGATCTGCTTTTAGCTCTCTAATATCTCCGCAGTCTTAGACATCATGTAGCTCTTGACATTCTTTCTCAGGAAGATACCTTTTCAGTGAGGCCACTTTGACATGGAAACATTTTCTTTATCTGCTTATCTGATTACGTACATGAAGAGCAGTTCCTGTAAAGTCCCCATGCTTCCTGATCCAGGAGGAGATGGTCTACACTGAGAACTGAGCTTTAAAGAAGAGCTATGACAAAAAAAAAAAACCCAGGTTGTGTACTCCTTGTGACCACCAGCCCACTCTGTAGTCTATGGACAGTCCGCCTGGCCAGACTCTTAGCGGGGACTCCAGTCATGTGATAAAAATGAAGTTGAGTCACAATCTCTTCCCATCCCAACCTCGTGCTCACACTCTGCCCACCTGGAGAAAGTTGTTTTCCGAACTGCTTCAGCTGTCTTCATAGCTGTCCCCTTGAGCTGTCTCCTCTATGCCCTTGTGTAGCAAGAGTTTTCCTGCCTGGTCCACAGTCAGGACAAATCTCTCTCACCTGCCAGTCCCACAGCCACTTTGACCCAACCAAGTAAACACAGAGACTTATATTGCTTACAAACTGTATGGCCGTGGCAGGCTTCTTGCTAACTGTCCTTATATCTTAAATTAACCCATTTCTATAAATCTATACCTTGCCACATGGCTCGTGGCTTACCGGCATCTTTACATGCTGCTTGTCCTGGTGGTGGCTGGACAGGAAGTATAGGCGGGACTAACAGAAAGAACAGGAAGGCGGAGGGAGTCACTGCCAGCCACCTGGTACAAACCTGGTACAAGCACCTGTTCAAATTGACTGACCCCACTCCCTGAGCGTCCTGTCTTTGGTCTAATTATACGTTCCAGGTCTTGTACCTTCTTTAAAAAAATCCCTCTGTGTGTGTGTGTGTGTGTGTGTGTGTGTGTGTGTGTGTGTCCAGAGATTGACATCGGCTGTTTTCCTCAGTTACCGTCTACCTTTTCAAGATAGTGCCTCTCCCTCAACTGGAGCCCACCTCTTTAGCTAGGCTGACTGGCTGACATGCCTCAGGGGTCCTCCTGACTCAGTCTTTGCAACACAGAGATTTACAGGCCCAGGTTACCTCACCTGGATTTTCCTGTGGTGCTAAGGATCAAAACTCAGGTCACTTTACTAACTGAGATATCTCCCTCATCCCCTCCTTCATTTCTGACTATTTTTTCTTTAGTTCTCCTTTAAGAAACTTTTTTAAAAAAAAATCCTAAGCCGGGCGTTGGTGGCGCACGCCTTTAATCCCAGCACTCGGGAGGCAGAGGCAGGCGGATCTCTGTGAGTTCGAGGCCAGCCTGGGCTACCAAGTGAGCTCCAGGAGAGGCGCAAAGCTACACAGAGAAACCCTGTCTCGAAAAACCAAAAAAAAAAAAAAAAAAAAAAAATCCTTTTTTCTCAATCAGTACTCTTTCGAAGCTTCCACTCTATGCCGACCAATTTAATCAATGGTACAATCTCATTCCTCACTCCTAGACCTGAAGACGGCATTCTGTACATTTTTGTGGGGGCCCTCAAGAGCCCTGCAAACCTGTTTATCCCAGGTTATTCCTCTTCCTGAAAGTATAAATTGTGTTATTCATGGGACTGACTTGTGTGAAGGCCTTGGGGCGGCTGTCACATTTACATTATTATGACTGTATTGAGTCTAGTAGTCATAAATATTTGCTGAATGTTCTCTTCACTGAGCACTCTACATTAGCCCACTTATTTAAACTTTATAGATCCTTGTTATTATAAAATGAGGAAACAAGACATCCAGCAGAGTCACGCTCCCCAGAAGGAACTGAGCCCGGATGGACCCTGCAGGACAACTTGGCTCTAGGCCCATCATTCACCTCTGCACATGCAGACAACATGAACAGGGTCTTTCACCATCTCTGTTTTCACTTCTCTGCCCACAGGGTGAAGAAGCTAAAGGAGACCCTGGTGGCCGTGCAGCAACTGGATAAGAACATGGGCAGTCTGAGGACCTGGCTGGCCCACATCGAGTCAGAGCTGGCCAAGCCCATAGTCTACGACTCCTGTAACTCGGAAGAAATCCAGAGGAAGTTGAGTGAGCAGCAGGTAGGATTGCTAAGCCATAGAGCACATGTCCTCTTGGCCAAGATAATGGGGTGGGTGCAAGATGTTGCCTTGGGATAAAAGATCGGGGGGAAATTAGGCAGGATTGGCAGTGAAGGGGGAGCTTTGTGTAGGAGAGTGGTGGGGACAGATGGCTTCTGTATCATTGCAGAATTGACTGAAAAGACGCGTGTGCTGTCCTGGTGTTAGTGTCGTTGGTACTCCAGGGGGAAGCAATCTAATACAACGCAGGGGAATCCAAACCATCCCCTAATGGTTTCCTTCTCTGCGAGCCCGCCACTGAAGACTTAGAAAGAAGCCCTGCACTTACTGTAGGGTGTTTAGAGAAAGACTACAGTACAGATGGAGGGCTTTCAGGACTCAAATAATTCTGTCCCGTGAGGAGGACTGTGTGATCTTCAGATAGTAATGCCACCTTCCATGTATACAGGAAGGGCAGCGCACCTCCCTGACATAAAATATGCAACCCAGAAAAGGAGGATGTCCCTGAACACACAAGCAGAGGGGACTTTTGTTTCCATGCCCTCCCCTTTTTTATTCTTACTAACTGTACTGGACTCCAGCTGCCAGCCATGAACGTGCTACCCTATGTCTTCATTGCCTTTGAGAATTCTACCCAGGCTTTGCTTTCTTCTGTTAGCAATTACACCATGGTAGCCAAGTTGTTTGGCTTAAAAATACAAAAGAGAAAATTCTTTTCAAATCCTACAAGATAATTAACACATTTATTTTGGGGGGAAGGAAGGAATGACGGCTGATAATCCTTACTGATGTTCGGCTATAGGCTGGAAACTACTCTAAGCCTACATGTTTATTAAATTATTTATTTTATTTTTGAAATGATAATTACATCATTTTCCTCTCCCCTTTCCTCTCTCCAAACCCTCCTACATACCCCCTTGCTCTCTTTCAAATTCTTGACCTCTTTTTTCATTAATTGTTGTTATATGCATATATGTATATTCATATATATTTCTAAATATCATCTGTACAATGTTACATATCTATACACACATGCACTCACACATGTTTTAAGGGCTGGCCATTTGGTATTGGATAACCAGTTGGTCTAATCTTCCCTGAAGAGGACTATTTCTCCCACCCTCAATATTCCTTTCTTGCCTGTAGTTCTTTATGTAGGGGTTAAAGCCTCAAGCTCTTTTCCAGTTCACCTGAACATACCTGTTATTGTTCTCTGTGTTTGGCATCATCATCAGTCATGTTGGTGAGAATTTGGGTGTAGCTTCTGACATTGCTAGGAGACACAATCTCACAGCAAATTCCCTGATCCTCTGGCTCCTACAGCTTTCCACCCCCTCTTTTGAAATGATTCCTGAGCCTTGGGTGTGGGAGTTGTTTTGTGGATGTGTTTGTTAGGACTGGGCTCTACGACTCCACATTGCATTAACATACTTAATTTTTTACAAACACTATGTACTAGTTAGAATAGGTGCTAAAGTATAGTCCTAGATACCAGGTTTATTATTTATTATTTTTTGTTCCTTGACAGTTTCACACATGTATGAACTAACTTTTGGGTGTTGGGTTTTATACTAAAGTTATCATTGCTTTAAAAACATTTTTGCTGAGACATTTTTAACTTTTATAAGATTAGTGTCTTCTGTGAGTGATGTTTGAGATTTTGATGATTGTATTGGGAGGGTCTTGGCTGGCTTCCAGTGCCCCCCTACCCAAATTCTCATGGAGAATATGATAAGGTATGTATCAGGGGTGAGAAATGATGGCTAATGACCAGTGTTGTTGACCTATTTTTAACTACATGCAGGTAGACAAGAGTCTCTGGTATTTACGAAAGCCTCTTCCATAAAGGGAAAGACAATAGTTAATAGGGTAAATAAAATGAAAAACGAAGGGAAGAAACAACAGAAAATATTGTGTATTATGTATGTGTATGTGTGTATATGTATATATGTATGTAAGATTTTTTTTAAAAACTCACAGAAATGAGAAGTTTTACATTAAAAACAAAAGATACTGGTTTTTTTACAAAAGGAACATTCAGAATCAATCCTCTCCTACAACATAAAATAAAAATATGAAAAATATGAAAAATAGGCAATAAAGACAATAAAATTAAAGAGTTAATGTCTAAATCTCAAAATCCAATGCAATTATTTGATAATAGTCACCAAAAGCCTTTTTCAATGCAGGAGGAAATTATTAATTTTTTAAAGTATTAATACAAAAAAATCCCAAGTGGAAATTACACACTTCCACATCATAAAGATCTGAGATAAATGCCTAGGAAAATTAGAAACACTCAAAATCATCCCAGACTTTTCGCATTAGGCATTGTCATAATAAACAGATAAAATATGGATGAGGCCTCAGACTTAAAGCATCTGCCATCTCCCAGCATGCTCTGGGGCCAGGAAACAACAGCCCACTACAGTCTAGAGGCCGAGAAAATCATTTATGATGTGCAGCTGTAGACCCTCTCACTACGTACGCCCAAATTCGCCTCTGATCCATCCATTTCTAGGGAGTTAATGAGTGGAAGGCTGCCTACACTAATAAATAAGGAGATAGAAAAAATAACATCATGGAGGAGGAAGAATTGCAACGCTACTAAGCTATAATAAAATGAATTCTAGGGCCAGACATGGTGGTGCATGCCTTTAATACACAGGAGGCAGAAGCAGGTGGTTCTCTGTGAGTTCTAGGCCAACCTGGTCTACAGAGTGAGTTCTTTCTGGGTCATCCAGGGCTACACAATAAGACCCTGTCTCAAAATTAAACAAATAAATGAAATCTTGTCATTTTCAGGGGAATGGATAGAACTGAAGAACTTAATATTAAGGGAGATAATGCTCTCACATGTGTGGTTTAAAAATAAAAGTAATCTACCGCTGGGCGGTGGTGGCGCACGCCTTTAATCCCAGCACTCGGGAGGCAGAGGCAGGCGGATCTCTGTGAGTTCAAGCCAGCCTGGTCTACAGAGCGAGATCCAGGACAGGCACCAAAACTATACAAAGAAACCTTGTCTCAAAAAAAAAAAAAAAGTAATCTAGAATATTAAATAGTGATTACTGGGGCTTGGGAAATGGGCTTTGATCAAGGCATCCCTGATATGTACTGAGATAACACCCTAAGCTTATTTATTAGTCAGCACAATGGTCGTACATATTCAACATAAATAATTTTTAAAGGTAAATCTCAGGTGAGGGTGTAGATCGGCTATAGTCCTGCTTAGGATAGAGCTGGGTCTCAGAGGCCTGAGTATGCTCGACAACAAGATGGTCTTTTCATAGACACTAGAGAGCAATGTTGTGAGAGGAGGAACAGCACAGGATCCGTTGTGGAGGCAGCCACGTCAATTGTGGGATTGCAGGAGCAATGGGAAAGCTGGGCAAATTTAAGATGTGCTTTTCTTTCTTTATTGTAAGGAAAATACGTCAAGAGTATTAACAAGTAGGATGAAGAGACTGGCTTCAGCACAAGACACCCCAAGACCAAGTTCTCAGCCCAAAGGAGATTTATTTGCCCCAGAGGGACAGAGGGCAGGGAATAAGAGACAAAGACGGGAGACAGAGGATGAGGGAGAAAGGAACAAAGTGGGGGCGGGGAGTATTTGTCCCAGGGGACAAAAGACTGCCTCTGGGTAGAGAGGGAACAGCCATGGCCCATAGGCAAATGACAGTTTATAAAGGTAAAAGGAGGAACCCTGTGCTAGGACGAGGTGTTTAGTTTTAATTGGGCATGTTAGTTAGGGCAGTCAAAGGGGGCCTTTGATTGCTGGACTTCAGTACTTTGATAGCTGGACCTTGGTAGTCAGCCTCAGGAGGAGGAAGTGGCCAAATAAGGGACTAGACCTTGGTGGCTAGCTTTAGGGATATAATCCTACGCTTTTTAGCAAGGCAGAGATTGGAATGGGGGAGAAGAGCAACGCCTGTCAGAGCCATGATGTGCCACGCTCAGGCTGGCTAGAGTCCCTTCAAGCAGAGAAATAACACCTATAAAGTTCATTTTTCCCCCAAGAGAAAGTGCAGATTTGTTAAGGAAAATTGAGAAAAAAAAAAAATACCCGGGAGTAGGAGGGACACCTAGGGGTGGATAGGACCCTACAGACCCCACTTTAAAAGTGGAATATTTCGAGCAACTTGAACTCCTGAAGCCTATGTTAGCTAGCTTTCCATCACTGTGAAAAATTACCTGAGGTTGCCAACTTCCAGGAAGAAAGGCTTTATTTGGACCCATGGTTGCCTGGATTTCAGTCTGTGGGTCACATGACTCTGTTGCTGTGGTCCTATGGAAGCAAAGTACACTCTAGCAAGAGAGTGAGTCATAGGAGAATTGTTGACCTCTTAGCCGCCAAGATGCATACAGAAAAGTAGGGAGGAGCTGGGATCCCAATACCCTTTACAAGGATATGCCTTCAAGGCTCTGCCTACTAGAGGTCCTGCTACCTCCTAGTATTGCTGCTGGCTGGTGACCAAGCCATTGACATATGAGTCTCTGGAGAACATTCTAGAACTAAATTATATGAAAGCCTAAGGGGGAAAATAATGGATATTTTTGATTCGTATTGTCTGCATTTAACATGAACTCATATGTTGTAGTTGGATAAAATCCAGTTTCCTGCTTTTTATAAAAAAACTTTCTATTTCTGTCCTACATTTAAAACTGTGCTCCAAGGGAAGTAGTAATGATCTCATTCCAGAAAGGGAACCTCAGTTTCTTAAGTCCCAGTAGCTCTTGACATTATGTGGTGCATTTGCAGGTCTGTGATGCTTCAATCCTGGTCCTGAAGTGTGAACTACTGACAGGTGCATGTAAAATGATTGTCTGATCAATTGGAATGAAAGTGGTGTATCAGTAGAGACTGAAGAAGGATTCTCTCTCTCTCTCTCTCTCTCTCTCTCTCTCTCTCTCTCTCTTTCTCCCCTTTCCCTCTCCGTGTGTGTGTGTGTGTGTGTGTGTGTGTGTGTGTGTGTGTGTACATGCAGGCATGAGTTCAGAGGTCAGCCTCCAGTCTAGTGTTGGTGCTCACCTTCTATGTTTGACACAGGGTCTCTGTGAATACCTGGTATATACAGGTGTACGCTGTGTTTACGAGGTTAGCTGACCCACAAGCTTCTGGAGATGCTCCCATTCCTGCCTTAGGAGCTCCAGAATTACAGTGCATGCTACCTGTAATGTCTGACTTTACATGGATTCTGGGGATTCAAACTCAAGTTAACACATTTGTGTGGCAAGCACTTTCCTGTTGATCCATCTCTCCAACCCAACCCAGGATTCATTTTTTTCACTTACCACTAAAACCAGTTTTATTCTTATGTGTGTGTGTGTGTGTGCGTGTGTGCGTGCATGCGCTTGTGCATATGAGTGTGTGTTTGTCTGTCTACAGGCATCAACAGAGGTCAGAAGGGGGCATTGGGTCCCATGGAGCTAATGTTTCAGGCATTTGTGAGCCTCCCAGTGTAGGTAATGGGATCTGAGCTCTGGCCCTCTGGTAGAGTAGAAAACACTCCACATGACTGAGCCATCTCTCCAGGCCCTAGTGTAATCCATTTTATCTGTTCAGTTTAGTATTTTGGCATTTCTCACATAGAATATTTCCAGAACCATCTCCTCATATTGTACCTTGAACTTCTGCAGTGTCATAAATAAGCCTCAGGAAACTTGTTCATTCACAAAAGTGAAATACTGTCAAGTATGGCCTAGACATCTGTTGGTGAGCACAGCTACGGGTTCTCTCATCTGCATACACAGACTTTTACAATAAAGCACACTTTTTTCCCCTACAGGAGCTTCAGAGAGACATCGAGAAACACAGCACAGGTGTTGCCTCTGTCCTCAACTTGTGTGAGGTCCTGCTACATGACTGCGACGCCTGTGCCACTGAGGCTGAGTGTGACTCCATCCAGCAGGCCACTCGGAACCTGGACCGGCGGTGGAGGAACATCTGTGCAATGTCCATGGAAAGGAGACTCAAGTGAGCTGGGATGTGTAGTTACAGATAAAACAAAGAAACAGAAAAGCTCCATCCATCTTTCCATTCATTGTATCCATGCTTTACTATTTTCCATTGGTTAGAAAGTCTAAAATTAGCCTTGGCTTCCCAAAATTGCTACTACCTACATATAATTAGAAATATAAATAGGCATAGAGGTAATATAATAAGCCAATTTATGTTGGAACTGATAGTTTAAATATTACATTGGAAATTAAAATCTGCCCTTAAGAAGTAAGTATAACTTTATGGGATTTGTAGTTATATAAAGGTAATGTTCTTTTATTAAAATTCCACTCTTCACAGTGTTAAGTGAAATAAGCCATGTTGTCTCTAGTTCTAGATGTAAAAATCTAGATGTATATGTATAGATAACATGTATAAATCTAGATTTAAATGTAGCACACATGTAAATCTACATTTAAATGTATAGACAACAGGGACTAAGGGAGGAGGAGTCTAGAAGAAGGGGAGTGAGGAGAAAGGGTAACAGAATATCGTGACCTGGATGTGGAAGGATGCATTTAGGAGAAAAGAGGGGAAGCAAGAGTGGGAGGGTCTGTGGGAGCAAAGGAGAAGCCTAGTGGTGCATATACATGAAAATGAGCATTGCAACCAACTTTCTGTGCAGCTTTTATTGAATAATAACCACTTTTACTTTTAAACCCTTTGAAAATGACAGTGGCAAAAACTCACGCTGGGTCACCACAAAATTACCTCCGTGGCCTAAAACACAAAACTATGCTGCTCTCTGTTCAGTCCCAAAAGCTCTGTTGTCTCTGTCAAAGGTGACTATTATCACTCTGAGTCTGATGTTGGCCTTAAAGGAAATTTCCAACTTCAGTTTTATTTAAGGGGTATGCTGGCCTGAGCACGCTGTCTACATGTAGGGTTTCTCACCCCCCATGCAAACACCAGGGCTGCTCATGTAATGAACTTTAATATCCAGTTTGGCTAATTCCAAATTCAGAGCCCCAGGGCATCTTTTTAAACCAGCAGCTGTTTTCTTTTAGCTCCAACAGTTGTCTTTTTCTCTGGGTGGTTTGGCTCAAAGCCGTGATTGCTGTACACAGCAGTTGCTTGCTTGGCACTCATAATCCTGTTGAAG
This sequence comes from Peromyscus aztecus, assembly GCA_902168405.1. Classification (NCBI taxonomy): domain Eukaryota; kingdom Metazoa; phylum Chordata; class Mammalia; order Rodentia; family Cricetidae; genus Peromyscus; species Peromyscus aztecus. The sequence goes on from CABHPQ010198746.1 coordinate 26,864, forward strand.
GCATCAGATAGGGTTCTGACCATCAGTGGTCTTAATAATGGGGGTGTGTTCTTCCATCCTCTGCCCCAGGATTGAAGAGACATGGCGATTGTGGCAGAAGTTTCTGGATGACTATTTTCGTTTTGAAGACTGGCTGAAGATTTCAGAAAGGACAGCTGCATTCCCCAGTTCTTCTGGGGTTCTGTATACAGTTGCTAAGGAGGAGCTGAAGAAGTTTGAGGTGATTCATAATTCCAGATATTCACTGTTTATTCCGCTGTGGTGCTAGTCAGCTGGTAGCTGATGCTCCAGAGCATGAACGGACAATTGTACCACATGTTATCTGTTCCAATAGCTGGGGAACAGCTTGGTAGTCATGGGTAGCATGCCTCGTGAGTAGACCAAGAGTGGTGAAGATTTTAATTGGGATTATCAGAATTACAAATAAGATGATAATAAAAGTATTGCCAGATGCAGTGGCAAATTTTCATAATTCCAGCACTCAGGAGGTTGAGGCAGGAAGATCTCAAATTGAAGGCCAGCTTGGCCTACATAGTAATATCCTGTCTAAAGAAGGAAGAGCAGGGAGGAGAGAGGAAGGAAAAAGAATTCTCTTAGAGAACACGACACACAGTTCTCCGCAAACCTCATGGCATTATTATTTCAGAGTTCTTTACAACTGTCTGTCTTCTAAATAGTCCTATGGAACTATGACTGTGTCTATAATATGAAAATCTCCTGTAAATGTATCCACTCAATTATTTCAACCTAGTTAGGGTGTGTGTAGAGAAACACATATGAGGAAGAAGCCCAGCACAAGGGAGGAGGAGGGGCAGGCTGATCACACCGTGGGAGGGAGGCAATGCAAGCGAAGCACATTGAAATGGACGTACAGAAACACGCTTCATAGGCTAGCTCAAAACATTAAATCATTAAATATGTAAGGATGATTTTGATCACTGGTAACATAAAGCCAGCCCCAGAATTGACCAGAACGTTATCATCAGAATCCACTTTGAATAAAGCAGCAGAGGGTGGTGCCCTTCTAGACTCATGAAGACTTTTACACTACTGAGAGATGAAGATGGCAGTGGTTAGTTAGATTTAGGAAGGAATCATTAAAATATCCCTGAAAGGCTACTAGCCTTCTTTACCATCTCAGGTCCACTGTGTAGCTCTGCGATACCCTGAACTCTAGCCACTCCCGACTCTGATGTCCGTAGACATTGGTGTGGGTGAATCAAATCATTCTGTACATACATTGATGCACGCGTGTGTCCCTGTACCCACTGTAAGTGTGTCTGACACATTCTAACCAGTCCTTCCTTGTACCCTATTAGTAATTTTCCCTCAGCCCCCTTCAAGATGTTTATAAATGAAACCATCAGTTTGGCTAAGTCCATCAATGACTCCATTTTTTCTCCTGTGACGTCAGTGAACCAAGCCTTGTGCTACTGGAGGAAAAATGAAATTTCTTCTTGTTCCGGTCTGACTTACAGATCTGAATCCTAGATGGAGAGCTGATTAGAATAGTGTTCGATGCTGTGTGGAATAAGTAAGCATGATTCTGAATAGACCCGTATGAAATTATACCACCAAATCCAGAAAATGAAAGTGCCTCCGTAAAAAGTTTTCTCTGACAGAAAGCCACCATGAAGTGACAGAGAATCCAGGTCACTCAAGTGTTAGTAGAAGTGACCCTGTTCTGTGTCTCGTCGCGCTCTGCCTGGTAAAGGTTAAGACCTTTCATAATTGGCTTATGCCACAAAGCAGATTAGATGAGATCGTTCTTGATGCTATTTTGGACTCAGATTTTATGACCAAAGTTACTCAGGTGGCCAGCACTGAAATAATTGATTTTTATTACTTCTCATTATTCTTATACTTAATCTTCTTACGGATAGAAAATGTCACAGAAACAAAGTTCTGCTTAAGGATCATCCATTCAATTGCATAAATGTTCGGGAAGGCTTTGGGTGTGCTAGGATATTGGCCTTGTGCTGTACTGTCCCCTGAGTGGGTGGATCTATCCTCTGACTCTATAGCAACAGAAGTCAATCCTGCCTGAGAACTTCCTAACTTGGTAGCACTGAAGATTAGATCTGCTAGGACAGGTATTCTTAAAGCAGCTCTCGCAAGGCGAATCATTTACAGGGCAGGTATGTGATCTGTGAGCAGTGTGAGGAGCCAGCGAAAACACAAGTATGGGATGTACATAAACACAGTTCAATGAACCATTCATAGCATTTGAGTTGGGGTCTGAGAAAAAAATCAGTTACAGACCATGTTGCATGAGTTAGGGCAAAACTGTTCCTCATTTGGGTGGATGTTTGGCTAGTGCTGTGCTTCGCAGCAGGGACAGAGACAGAACGAAAGTGCTTGCAACTGCAGGATTTCCCCTACATGCCGTGTCCTTGAGAGCAGAGCATCCCCGTCGTATGCCAGGATAACAGCTCTGGCATCTTTTTGTGAAAGCTGACCGATTCATCAGCAGAGAAGTGGGACCTGCTTCTACCTGGGGTTTGTTTTGTTTTGTTTTATGGAAAGTTACTTGTGTTTTATACCAAACTCATTTTCTTAAAAGCAGGGTTAACAGCTTGCTTTAGGGGCACGTCTGCCAAAGACAGTTTTAGTTTTGTTCCTAATGCACACCAGGATTAAGATGATTTCTGCATTGTTAGGAAATTACATATTCTATAAGTGAACAGTGTGATTTTAAATACCATTTCTCGGAATGGACACAGAAGTCTTGAATACTTCGATTTGACATGTAAACACATGTATATGTTTTTGTAATGGTTTCATTGATGGGAAAATTTGTTTCCAGGTTATTTATTTTATATATTTCTTTTTTATTTTTAAGTTTTTTTTTCATTTTACATACCAACCCCTCCCTCCATTCCTCTGCTCTCCCCTCTCTTACCCCCCATCCCTCCCCCAACCTGCTCCTCAGAGAGGGTAAGGCCTCCCATGGGGAGTCAACAAATTCTGGCATTTCAAGTTGAGGCAGGACCAAGCCCCTCTCTGCTGCATCAAGGCTGAGCAAGGCATCCCTCCACAGGGAATGAACTCCAATAAGCCAGTTCATACACCAGGGATAAATCCTAGTCCCACTGCCAGGGTCCCCACAAACAGACCAAGCCACACAACTGGCACCCACATTCAGAGGGCCTAGTTTGGTCCCTTGCAGACTTCCCAGCTGTCAGTCCAGAGTCAGTGAGCTCCCACTAGCTCGGGTCAGCTGTCTCTATGGTTTTCCCCATCATGATCTTGACCCCCCTTGCTCATATAATCCCTCCTCCCTCTCTTTGACTGGATTCTAGGAGCTCAGCCCAGTGCTTGGCTGTGGATCTCTGCATCCGCTTCCATCAGTTGCCAGATGAAGGTTCTATGATAACAATTAGGGTAGTCATCAATCTGATTACAGGGGAAGGCCAGTTCAGGCACCCTCTCCATTATTGCTAGGAGTCTTAGCTGGGGTCATCTGTGTGGATTCCTGGGAATTTCCCTAGCACCAGGTTTCTCCCTAACCCCCTAATGGCTCCCTTTATCAAGATATCTCTTTCATTGCTCTCCCTCTCCATCCCTCCCCCAACTCGACCATCTGGTTCCCTCATGTTCTCATCTCCCATCTCCTCCCCTTTTTTATATAATTCTTTTTGTTTTTTAATACTGGGACTCAGGTAGCCCAGGCTGGCTTCCAGGTCCCTGTGTAACCTAGGATAACCTTGAACTTCTGATTCTTCTGCCTCCCCCTGACTCCAGAGTACTGGGATTACAGATTTGTGCTATCACACGTGGCTTAATTTAGTTAATCACTTTTTTGTTGTTGTTGTTGTTGTTTTTTTTTTCGAGACAGGGTTTCTCTGTGTAACTTTGCACCTTTCCTGGAACTCACTTGGTAGTCCAGGCTGGCCTCGAACTCACAGAGATCCGCCTGCCTCTGCCTCCCGAGTGCTGGGATTAAAGGCGTGAGCCACCACCACCCGGCCAGTTAATCACTTTTAAAACTACATTATATGTGTATGCTGGCATGTAAATGACATGTGCGATGTTTTTGTATATATACTCATAGACAAATGTATATGTCTGCATTTTATTTATGTATGTATCTATGTATAAATACCATGGTTCCTTATAGCTCTTTGTTTTCTTTCTGACTCTTGGTTGATCTGCTGTGTCCGTGGTGGTATCACTTCTGTCCCCCCTGACTCTGCAATCTGAAAACCAAGAGACCCAACCCAGAGTCCTCCAAGGCTCTCCCACACTGATTCGCTTCTTTGTGGCCTCAGGCTTTCCAGCGGCAGGTCCATGAGAGCCTGACCCAGCTAGAGCTGATCAACAAACAGTACCGCCGCCTGGCCAGAGAGAATCGCACCGACTCCGCGTGCAGCCTCAAGCAGATGGTCCATGGAGGCAACCAGAGATGGGATGACCTACAGAAGCGTGTCGCCTCCATCTTGCGCAGACTCAAGGTTCTCATTAAGCCTTGTCATTTAGATGCTAGAGGACAAGCCCAGACTAAGCTCACACAGTAGCGAGACATGCTCTTGGGGACGGTGGGAGTTGGAATGGCAGAGGGAAAGGAGTGGGATGTGGTATGAGGACAATTTAGGGTGCTCCACGCTTGTGAAGCATGGACTTCCCACAAGGTTGGAATTGGCTGGGCCATAGCAATGTGTGACTATGGATATCTAATGTCTTCATCTTACTTCCAGCATTTTATTAGCCAGCGGGAGGAGTTTGAGACTGCACGGGACAGCATTCTTGTCTGGCTGACAGAGATGGATCTACAGCTCACCAATATCGAACATTTTTCCGAATGCGATGTTCAAGCTAAAATAAAGCAACTCAAGGTAATATAAGCCAGTTATTCTGCAAATTATCAGTTTAAAGGAACACTGAGAAGGGAGGGGTCTGCAGGTCCTATTGTGTAGAGGACCGCAGAGCGCCTTTGCAAAGTTAGGTCTTCGTGATTGGAAAAATATTCAGAAGATACTAAAGATAATGAATTTTTGTTCATTTGTTTGTTTTTTATTTTCAAGATGGGGTTTCTCTGTGTATTTCTGGCTGTCCTGGAACTCATTCTTTAGACCAGGCTGGCCTTGAACTCAGAGATCTGCCTGTCTGCCTCTAGTGTGCTGGAATTAAAAGTATGAGCCACTATGCCTAGCAATGTTGAATTTTTTTTAAAGTGCTCTCTGATGCACCATTAACATAAATACTTGAAAAATATCAACCTGGTTGTCAGTGTTAGGGATGTTTTATTGTTATTGTTTAATATATCACTTATTTCCAAGATCTATAGAGAGTTTATGTAGCCCCTACCTTCCAGAAAAATACAACTTTCTTCTCCTTTAATTCTTACAATGACTTTTAATTTTTGTATGTGTGTAGCAGGGGCCAGTCTATGGAAGTCGGTTCTCTCCTTCCCTATGTGAGTTCCAGGAATTAAGCCAAGTCTGTCCTCACCTTTGGTGGCAAGCACCTTTTCCTCTTGAGCCATTTTGCTGACGCACAATGCAATGTTCTTGTTTGGAGATTTCATTCTACACATTCTATATTCCTTGAGGCCAAGTTCATTTTAAATATATATTGTATCATTCATTAAATAATTCAGACACAGTGGCTAGGTAGAAACCTTCACTGAAGAGATGTGCATTGCATCAAAGGGAGAGTGACAAGCTCGATCATCCACGAAACAGTTTCTAAAATTTTATTCCCCCCCCACACACACACGTCATTGGAGGATCACACACTTCATTGCAGCACTCTGGAGAGTGAGACAGGAGGATTGCTAAGAGTTGGAGCTCAGCCTTGACTGGGTAGTGAGTTCTAGACTAGTATGGGCTACAAAGTGAGAACTTGTTTCTAACAACAACAACATCAACAAAAATGGGTGGTATGATGATATACTTCTGTAATCCAAACACTAGGGAGGTAGAGGCAGGAGGATCAGGAGTTTAAGATCATCTTTGGCTACATGACAAATTTGAGACTAGCTTATGCTACATGAGACCTTGTCTCAAAAAAACAACAAAATAGATTATTTATTAATTTGTGCTTGGAACTGAACCCAGGATATCACACATGCTAAGTATAAACTATACCACTTAGTCATTTCCCATAATATTCCACTATGGGTTTTTTGTTTGTTGTTTGTTCCTTTGTTTTAAGCATAGTGATACTGGCTGTAGCGATTTGAAAAAGAGTAGCCCTGTAGACTCGTATCTTTGAATGCTTAGTCACTAGGGAGTGGAACTCTTTGAAGGGATTAGAAGGATTAGGAAGTGTGGCCTTGTTAGAGGAAGTGGGTCACTGGGGGTGGGCTTTGATGTTTCAAAAGCCTATACTAGGCCCAGGATCCCTTTCTTGGCCAGTGGCTCAGGATGTAGCTACTGCTCCAGCATCTTGTGTGTTAACCATGCTCCCTGCCATGATGAAATGGGCTAAACCTGAAACTGTGAGCCAGCCCCCAATTAAATACATTCTTTTATAAGAATTACCTTGGTCATGGTTTCTCTCCACAGCAATGAAACAGTGACTAAGACAATGCCCAGAATTTCTTGGTTTTCATGATAAAACAAAAGAAATTACCCTTTTAATAATAGCTTATTAAGGTAGACTAAATCACACAATCATAAACTCTCATGTTCTACCCAATGCTTTGCCCTCCCCCTCCCTACACCACTGTCCCAATTCATCCCACAGGCAAATCAACATTTGAACACTTCCACAAGACATTTCCACCAATTGGTATTTGGGACTTCTCCTTTTGCATTCTGGCAGGATATTGGAACGCATCACTACCCCACATTCTCCTTGGCAGTCTGTTGTTAGTGGACAATTTCAACTCCTCCAGGGTTCACTCTTGTCCTGAGTGAACATCTATCCCTTGAAACTGGTCCCCATGATAGCTCTCTTTGAAATCCTAGAGAAGGAGTGCAAATAATCTTTCCCAGATCCCTTGCTTTTCTAATCACTATAACTTTATGTGTTGACGCTTATGTTCCAAAAACATCAAAAGAATTGTCTGTGACTCTGTGGCCTCCGTTAGTCATGTGTGGCATCTGCTATACATTATATGGAATAAATGAAAATGTTCCTATCACACCATCATTTTTACCAGGAGTCACCAGCACTATTAATACTGTGATGGCTGTCAGTGTTTCTCTGTTACTCTCTACCCACACTATCTGTGGTGACTTTTTCTTTAATTGCCAAAGGCTATTTTCTGATCTTTCCGTTTGTGATTCCCATTCTGCCTTAATATTATATATTTACTTTAGGAAACAATTTCTCCATCTTTGGCTTGTCTTTGTATGTAATAAGTCAGACATCCCCTGTATAGTCTTTCTGACACTGTGAGAAACATGTACCTTGCTTTGACATCATTGTGCGCTATGAAAAAAAAAACACATTGTGTTTGTACCCTTAGGCCTTCCAGCAGGAGATCTCACTGAACCACAATAAGATCGAGCAGATCATTGCCCAGGGGGAGCAGCTGATTGAGAAGAGCGAGCCCCTGGATGCAGCTGTCATCGAGGAGGAGCTGGACGAACTCCGACGTTACTGCCAGGAGGTCTTCGGACGTGTAGAAAGATACCACAAGAAGCTGATCCGCCTGCCCGTATGCAGCACTTATTTCTTTCTCATTAAATCTAGAGAGGAGCAGTTGTGTGGGATTGGGAAGCATAACATGGTCAGGAGTCCAGCGTTTTCAAGCAGAGTGTCTGGGTTTGTTCCAAGCGCTGATACCACTGTCTTTGTAACCTGTGACAAATTGCTTTACCTCACCTCAGTTTTCCCAACTTTAAAATGGACTTATTCACAGTCACTACTTTGTAGGGAGAACTGCTTTGTTCATTCGGTGAGTGACCATGTATTTTTATAAAGACTTGGGCAGACTGCGTGGCGTACCTCTTCTATGGAAGATGAAGAAGCTTTGAGAAAAAATGAGGAGATAGAGGAAGATGTGTGAGCAATTGCTCAGCTCATGAGGTTTTTGTTTTGTCTTGTTTTTTTTTTGTTTTTTTCCGAGACAGGGTTTCTCTGTGTAGCTTTGTACTTTTCCTGGATCTCGCTCTGTAGACCAGGCTGGCCTTGAACTCACAAAGATCCGCCTGCCTCTGCCTCCCAAGTGCTGGGATTAAAGGCATGCGCCACCACTGCCTGACTGAGATTATTTTTGATTATTATAATCTTTTCCCTCCATTTTTTTTCAATTTCATCTCACTTATAGAGGTTTTGTTATATATCACATTTGAAACTTTCTGTGATAAAAACATGTTTTACCTCACATATGGAACCCAAAGGATAATGGGTCAGTTGAATTGGAGGCATGCTACTTGGCCCTTTATTTCTATTACTTTTTATTTAATTTTAATTTAATATTATTTAATTTCCTATAATGATTCTGTGGAGTAGGTTTTAATATAGTCCCACCCTGCCACTGATAAACTGGGGCTGAAATAGATGAATATATAAGGTACTTTCAAAGTGTCTTAGGGTTTCTGTTTCTATTGGTCTCTAAGAGACACCATGACCATGGCACCTCTTCTAAAGAAAGAACATTTAACTGGAGTGGCTTACAGTTTCAGAAGTTCAGTCCATTATCATCACGGTGTGACATGGTGGCATGCAGGCAGACATGGTGCTGGAGAAGGAGCTGAGAGTCCTACATCTTGACTGGCAGGCAACAGGAAGTGATCTGTCTCACTGGGTATAAGTTGAACATAGAAGACCTCAAAGTTCACCCACACAATGACACACATCCTCCAACAAGGCCACACCTCCCATAGAGCTACTCCCATTGGGGGCCATTTTCTTTCAAACCACCACAGAAAGTAATGAGAAAGTTCTTCCGTATTTGCTGATAAAGTTAACTCCATGTGGACAGCAGGATGTGCTGGCATTTGCTGAAGGTCACACCTCTTGGGAGTAAGAGGCAACTCCTGTTCCTGCAGTAACAGAGTTGGTGTGACTTCCCTTTTAGCTACCGGATGATGACCATGACCTCTCAGATCGAGAGCTAGATCTCGAAGACTCCACGGCTCTTTCAGACCTACGCTGGCAGGACCCCTCTGCAGATGGCATGCCCTCCCCACAGCCTTCCTCCAACCCCTCCCTCTCCCTCCCTCAGCCCCTCCGGAGTGAGCGGTCAGGGCGAGACACTCCAGCCAGCGTGGACTCCATCCCCCTGGAATGGGACCATGATTATGATCTCAGTCGGGACCTGGAGTCAGCGTCACGAACTCTGCCCTCAGAAGATGAAGAGGGTGAGGAAGACAAAGAGTTCTACCTCAGGGGAGCTGTCGGCTTGTCAGGTAGGAGAGAAAACTTCCCGTTGAGAATCCGTGTGAGGGACACACTAGCTTCCTGGACTCATCATCCCTGAAGATGTGCTATATAAGTTCTCTGTGTATATACGGTCACACAGGGACATCCTAGGACACCTGACCTAGGGCTGGGGAGAGCATTTTGAATGAGACTAGAGGGATAATGGGTCTGTGAGGTGAACATAGTAATGCAGAGGAAAGGAGAGAGGGAGGAGCCCTTGCCTGGTTTGTGATCAGCCTCTGTGCTTTGGGTCGTCTGAAGCTTAACAAGAATGAGAAGGTTATGTTACACAATGGAAACTGGAAAAGTGAACAAGGGTCTGGCCATGAAGTGGCCAGTCCACTATGGAGAGGAGTTTGGCCCTTATCCTGAACGCCATAGGGATCCACCGGAAGATGAAAGGAGTGGTGACCAGCTGTTTATTTGGATGTAGGCTCTGTGGGCAGAACACAGATCGGAAATAAGAGAGTTTAAATGGATGTGATTGATGAGCATGGACGATGATCAAGGAAACAGCCCTAGAAAGGGGTGATAAATCATGAGAAATGAATCCCCCCCCTTACCAGCTAAGTGAAGAGAGATGGAGGAGACTCTGGGTTAGGCATCTAAGTGGAAGACAAAAGTGGTCCAAGGCTCTGAGACAAATGAGAAAGAGAAAACACGGTGTGCCTGGGCGAGGGAGACAAGTTTAGTGGAGGCGCAGACATCAGTTGTATTCATCCCTATTTTGAGATATTTATACAACTTCCAGGCCCTACAGTTTAGAAATAGACACATGGGTCTGGATCTATATCTAAAGACTTCTCCTACGTGTAACTAGGGATTCTCTGAGTGCATGGGAGGAATCATGAAAAACAAACAAACAAACAAACAGAAAACCTAAGAAGACCTTATAGAAGGTAAACAGAAGCAAGAAGTAGAGAACAGTGCTGTCCATGCCGGGTACCATGTGGCCCTTGGCCAGCATGACTAGAAAGCACTGAACTGTGATTACTGTAACTGGGTTGACTATGGATAGAAAATGCACTTATAGGCATGGACCAAATTTCAAGACGTAGTACAAAGAATGCACACAAACTATTAGTGCTGTTCATATTAATTACATACCATATTTTAGCATTAAACCAGTCCACCTGTTTATTACTATCCTAATGTGGCTACTAAGCCTTTACATTTCCATGTATGGCTCACATACAGTTATAGGAGTAGGGCCCTCTCTAAAAGCTGCCTTTGAGGGAATTCCTGTTCTAATCCAGGCGTGGAGTCAGGCCTCTGTAACCGTAGCATTCAAGAAGTGGAGACAGGAGCATCAAGAGTTCAGAGTAATCCTCTGCTGCTGTCTTAGTTACTTCTCGGTCGCTATGCTGAAACACCATGACCAAAAGCAACTGAAGGAAGAAGAGTTTATTTTGGCTTCTATTTCCAGAGGGATAAGGATCCATCATGGCAGGGAAAGCATGGCATGGGAGTAGGAGCCAGAACCTGGCTGGTTACATTGTCATCCACGCTCAGGAAGTAGAGCCTGAGAACAGGAAATGGGATGAGGCTATAAACTTACCAACGCCCGCCCCCAGTGATGTGCTTCCTCTAACAAGGCTCCACCTCCTAAAGGTGCCAGAGCTTCCCGCTAGAGCACCACAGACAGGGGCCCAAGTGTTCAGATACCTGAGCCTATGGGGGACGTTTTTCATTCAAACCACCACAGCTACGAAGCAAGCTGGGGACTTGAAGGGCTGTGCTGTAGGAGACCTTCTCTCAAAGCAAACATGCCAACAAAGGGACCCCTCTCCTGCCACTTAGCGTCTCTCTAGGTTTGCATGAGGAACCGCATTCCCCTAGACACTTGTCTTCCCATCTATAAAATGGAAATAATACTACCAGGCTCTCTTAGGGTTCCTGTGAGGGTAGAAGCACTTTAAACAGCGGCTGCCTTGGAAAACACTCAGCCGATGGGAATTCTTAGCAGGATTCGTTACAGAAAGCCTTTGGCGAGCATGCACTCTTTCCCCGCCATGCCGGTGGCTGTCAAGAACGACTGTCTTTTTTCCTTAGGCAAGCTACTTTCCTGTCACAAGGGAATCGAGGTGTCCAGCACATAGCTGTCAACTTAGACTGTGCTCTTTTTACAGATGTAGTGATCCCTGAGAACCCCGAGGCCTATGTAAAACTCACAGAAAATGCAATCAGAAATACTTCTGGTAGGCACGAAGAACGGGAGCGAGCCTCCCACGCCCCCCGCCTTACAACAACCCCCCTCTCTCTCAGCATAGCTTCTCTCTGCCTCTCACAGCTTTGGGGCTCGAGAAGCCAAGAAACAAGCCCCCCCCTCCTCTCCTCCTTTAATAAGAAAAAAAAAAAAAAAAGCTGCTGGTTGATCAACACCAAGAATATGATCTCCATAACCAGGTCATGAAATAGCTCTTCGGCTTATCAGGTGCTAATCAGTGTCATTACAGAGAGAACTCAATGTAGCTAGAGTTTTCCTGCCTGGCCCACAGTCAGGATAAATCTCTTTCACCTGCCAGTCCCACAGCCGCTCAGACCCAACCAAGTAAACACAGAGACTTATATTGCTTACAAACTGTATGGCCGTGGCAGGCTTCTTGCTAACTGTCCTTATAGCTTAAATTAATCCATTTCTATAAATCTATACCTTGCCACATGGCTCGTGGCTTACCGGCATCTTTACATGCTGCTTGTCCTGGCGGTGGCTGGCAGAGACTCCCTCCACCTTCCTGTTCTTTTTATTCTCTCTGTTAGTCCCGCCTATACTTCCTGCCTAGCCACAGGCCAATCAGTGTTTAATTAGCAACAACTCAATGCCCAGGGACAGCTGAGAATATGAGGCAAAAGGTCTCACCAAGCCTGTGTGCTCTTCTCTTCCCCTTGGAGGAAGTGGGCATTAGCTGTGCAGTGTGTGATCTGTTACTGGCTGGGCAAATGCCACTGGGCAGACCCTCTACCACAGCCTCTTGTGAGGGTGTGGACACATTTCAGCGGATGAAACATTTCCTTTTCATTTAAAAAGTATTACCTCCTCAGATGAGAAATGCTCACCATAATATTGTAATCCTTAGGTGGCCATTTAGTAGAACTACTTTTGAAGGTGGGAGAGTTGAAAAGAGAAAGCGGTTTTGCTCAAGGTTGTGTGAGATCCTGTCCATACTTCAGCACACTGAAGGTCTGAGTCAGTGCTTGGGGCATGTGTCAGACCATCAACATGAGTAGGAGTCATAGTCTGGTTTACACCAGTCTGAATTTTCTGAGGCCCAACACAAGGACCAAAACCAAGCTAGCTTTACGGTGACATTCTCAGTGATTTCCAGCTAGTGGTCTCTCCTAGGTAGATTTAGCAATACATTTTATAAGGCTTGATTTATTCATTGTTTCCACCCGGTCTTGGTGCTACTCAGGTGATCAGTGTTCTTGTTCAGCAATGACTGTAATAGGCATGCAGATACGTACCTGCAATCACACGCACACAGGCACACTGTAAGTTGAAAGATCTGAAGAGATGAACCAGGACCCTGGATAGTGAGGAAGAACATGCCTGAAGGAGAGACAGAAGCTTAGCTTGTCCCTGGTTTAGCTTCAGATAGCCCATAAAAAGCAAAGTGTTCCTCCGTGCATGTCTTTTCCGAGCCAGCCTTTCCTTGGTTAACTTGAATCCGTGCTTAAGTGAATGATGCAACCAGGGATTTCAGTGGCGTCTCTGGGATCTCTGAGGTGCAAATCTGAGGGTGAATCCTTCCCTGCTAGCTAAGTGAGCGTGGGACACATCTGTTTCTTGGTGCCTGGGACATGGCTGGTACCTCTTCAGGTTACTAGGAAGGCCTTCCACTGTGTCTAACACTCAGATGGTCATGGGACTGGCTGGAGGATGGAGCAGACAGTCAAGGCTGTTCGGGATCCACTGCAGAGTTCTCTGCCAAGGCCAGGCTGCTGAGTCTCCTTAAAAAACACACTCCCTGGCTTGGCCCCTTAAATGTCTAACCCTCTGGCAGGATAGCACTAAATCTGCTTTATGATTCTCCCAGCACACACCCTTTTTGCTTCGCCATAGCTGAAATGCTTTCTGAGACCTCTTGATTGAAAAGCTTGAAATAAGTGGAACATTGTGATCCATTAAAGACCTTTATGGTTGCCACCACAGGGGATCCCAGCTCACTGGAGTCACAAATGAGGCAGCTGGACAAAGCCCTGGGTGATGGCCACTTCCAGATTCAACAAACTGCAAATATCCTCAGAAGCAAAACTCCCACAGGGCCAGACCTGGACACCAGCTACAAGGGCTATGTGAGTATTCCAACCAGTATGCTCTGGACCTGGACCTGGAGTAGAACTCCGACCAAAAACAGTCCATTTGTTTGCAGCATGAGGGCTCTGTGAGGTCTCAAGTACAGAGGGGCCCTTGAACTCACAGACATGGATGTGGGAAACAAAACCCCATTGTTTGAAATTACTTTTTGAAAGAACCTGATCTATTTGCAGACCTTGGAGTCCATTGTCATGACCAGCCTGTTGCTTTTCACTGAGCATTTAGTATGATCCATTTAGCTTAAGACAATAGAATCCTTTCCCTTCCAAAGATCACGAGGTGCCTGTCGAAATTCAGCTAATAAATTTTGAAGCATAGTTATCCCCGGATTACTAACATGAGATTTTTGTTGCTGATGTCTTTTTAGTTCGTTTAATGACCTTGGGAGTGTTTGTAATCTCCTGCTTTTAATCTGGGGAGATTTTGCAATGCTGGGAACTGAACCTTGCATACACGATGCTGAGCTACGTCCCAGCCTCACCTCCTGCACTGTGGGTGCCGCCTAGGGCAAACTGCAGGAGAAGGCAGCAAGGGGTTACTTATCTTAGCAGTTCTGTGTTTTCAATTGCTAGTGTATCCAGGACAGTCTATTTATTCTAGTCACAGACCGGGGAGTGCTATCATCAGTAACATACCTATACATAGTTTAAGCAGGGAATTTTCAAGTAAATCTCTCCCCTAGTTCTTGGTCAAAAGGAACAGACAGTTAATTCCTAATGGTCTCATCACATCTCACAGGCTCTGTGTTTTGGAATCAAGGAGAAAGCTGTTCTAGCTGCACACGCTGTTACCCATACCCTCCCAGTCACTTCTCCATCATGAAACCTCTTTTTAAAGTGCAGAACAAGGGCTGGAGATGCGGCTCAGTGGTAAAGTGCTTGCCTAGCGTGCTCAAGGACCCGGGTTCAATCTCCAGCGCCGTGTAAGATAAAAATCAAGTGTAGCATAGCTTTATGATGACCGCGTTGACATCTCTGAGATGACACTTAACCTCACCCAAAAGTAACAAAAAGTGACAAAGACACTGATTGTGAGAAGCATGGAGAGCTAAGATTACACTCTAGCTGCAAGAATGTGTTAAGGTTTTTCTTCTGTCTCATTCTACCTTGTGTTATCTTGTTTTTCCTTTATTTTGAGGCAGATTCTTGTCACATAGGCAGGCTGGTCTCCAGCTCCTGGTCTGTATCTCTCTGCCCACTGAGTGCTAGGGTCACACTCACGTACCACCACGCCCGGGATCACACTCACGTGCCAGCGTGCCTCGCTATGTTTTGTTCCTTTGCTATTTGAATAATGAATTTTTCCTTGAGGTCTGAATTTAGTCCCTTGATGACTATTAAACATGGCTGTACATTTTCTCGTAAAACAGCTGGCTTTCACATTGCTCTGAACTCTTAAATATTTCAGTTATCTAATGTAAAAGTTGTTCCCGTGAGATTTGTGGTACTATCGGTCTTTCTACATTTAGGTTTGTGAAAAAGAAGGAAGAGACAGCTTGCCGAAACTTACTGCCTTGCCAGCGGAGGACTCCAGACTTTACATTCCGGATCAGTTTGATCTGTTTAGATTCATATAAAACAATGGTTCCGAACCTCCCTAACGCTGCGACACTTCAGTACAGTTCCTTGTGTTGTGGTGACCCCCAGCCATCAAAGTATTTTCGTTGCTGTCTCATAACTGTAATTCTGAGACTGTTAGGAATTGTAATGTAAATATCTGTGTTTTCTGATGGTCTTAGTCGACCCCCGGGAAAGCTTCATTCTACCCTCTAAGAGGTCGAGACCCACAGGTTGAGAACCGCTGGCATAAAAGACGTTTCAAGGTTTTCACGTGTCTATCTTGCGCGCATAGTGTGTCTTTAAGGGTGTGCACGTGCATGTGTGCGTGCGTGCGTGCGTGCGTGTGTGTGTTGACACAGCACAGTTTTGAATTCTATTTATTTATTTATTTTTACCGGAGGGACACCGAGTAGTAAAACACAGCCGCTGCCTGCCCTGTTGAGGGACCACGAAGATCTTTCCCCCAAGCACTTTGTGCCCGTGGGGACTGTGGGGACAGGGCTGATTTTGCGTGCCTTTCAACAGATGAAGCTGCTGGGTGAATGCAGCGGAAGCATAGACTCCGTGAGGAGGCTAGAACACAAGCTGGCGGAGGAAGAGAGCGTCCCTGGCTTCGTTAACCTCAACAGCGCCGAGACTCAGACAGCCGGTGAGTGACATGCAAGATCCCCCAATCACCGCATCACACCAAGTTCCCCCCCTCCCCAGCGGCTTCTCCTCCCTCTATACCAGTTTATCCCACGACAGAAAAGGGAGACAGGTTGTCATAGTGTGTCCTCTGCTCCATTTATCCAAATGCCCTGTCCGGTCTACATTGCCCATTCCTTCTATATGTTTTCAGAGTACTCTGTAGAAAGAAGTCAAGGATGGATTGATCTCCTCACACACTGTTTATTTTTCCATAACGCTTGTCACAGTGTTAAATTCTGTGTAGCAAATGTGCTTTACACCACTGTCATTAGAGACGCAGAGGAAAGCAGAACCATTGGACCCCTTTAGCCCTTACTACAGGTGGCAGCAGAAATGATCGGAGGTATTACTGTCCTTTCCATCACCCTTTAAAGTTAGCCACCAGGTATCTCCAAAGTGTTTCCGAAACCTCACCGGGATAGAACTTCTGCTCACCATTCTGTGCCTGCCCTGCCAGGTGTGATTGACCGCTGGGAGCTCCTCCAGGCCCAGGCACTGAGCAAGGAGTTGAGGACAAAGCAGAACCTTCAGAAATGGCAGCAGTTCAATTCAGACCTCAATAACATCTGGGCCTGGCTAGGTGAGACCGAGGAGGAACTGGACCGGCTCAGGCACCTGGCACTCAGCACTGACATCCACACCATTGAGTGTCACATCAAAAAGCTCAAGGTACCGCCGGCCCTTGCCTTCCTTTCAACAATTACACTCGCTCGTGGAGCCTTAGGAGCCCCTGGTAGGCCCGGGACTTCATTTTTCTTGGTAGCTCTATAGCTCCTGTGATTTTTGTCTGGAGGACATAAAAAAAATTTGTTTCTCCTCAGAAAGAAGCCTCCTGGGATAATAAGCGTGCTCCTTTTGTGTCCCTATGGTTTTTAGTATTTACTATTCATTTTGAATTGATGTTAATTGTGGCTTTTCTTTTCATGATCCTGTTGCTTTTCTTTGAACTTTTAGACACAGAAATGAATCTTCCTGCACACGCATCCCCATAGTAGCATCCTGAGGGGTGCTCTCTGAGCCAGCCCCGTGAACCCCAGGACAAAGCACAAATGAGAGATGCAGTTTGCAGGAGCTGCATCTGAAATGCAGCTTTCTCTGGAGTTCCTAAAGCACTCTCTCTAGGTAGAATTGAATTAAACCAGGTTCCTTTAAAAGAAGACATGCGTTGTTGACCAGAGTCTGAGACTTCAATGAGATGAAGCAAGGAAGTAAGCTCTTAGACGGTATCCTGTGTGGCAAGCAGAAACCACCTGCCCTGCACTTTTCCCAAGCCTCTATCAGTAGATCCATTCTGTATTCTCTGTCAAGAGATCCATGGAGCAACCAAGGACTTTTCACAGCATCTCTTGATTTCTGATATTTTTGTGGTAGCATCTGGGGAATCATGTTGAGAACCTATAGTTAAAAAAAAAAAAAATTAAGTCGTTAGGAGCATGACAGAATTAATGAGAAATTGTAAGAAATTACCCTGCATAGTGTGATTTCCAGAATTGCTCACCCAGGATGGATCTTTAAGTGTTTACCAGCACATAGAGATTCAAAACTTACTACAGAATTCAGAACTCACATTCTTGGTACCGAATTCCTGTTTTGTTTTGTTTCATGCACAAAGCCAAAACTCAATTGCCTGAGGGTTTTTGTTTGTTTGCTTATTTTGTTATCTTGTTTGCTTTTTGAAGTCAAACTAAATTGATTAAAGCTTGAAGTACTCAATTTCTTCACCATAGCAACATCATGGCCTGTGACATAGTCAATATTAAGGTGTGGGACAACCAGCCTGCATGCCAGGCCCCTAGAGCCTAGAATCCTAGGCTCCGACGAGCTTTTCACTTCCTTCTCCCACCCAGAGAAGTCTGAGTGCCACTGACTAGGTGACATAAGACTATTACTCTTGGGGCTGGGGATTTAGCTCAGTGGTAGAGCGCTTGCCTAGCAAGCGCAAGGCCCTGGGTTCGGTCCTCAGCTCTGGGGGGAAAAAAAAAAGACTATTACTCTTGAAAAGGTTTTTTAAAAGCCAGTGTCATCCTTCTTCAAGCTATAGAGCTAAGTCTCTGTTTTGTTTTTTTTTTTACTGTGTTGACTATTCCTGCATGGGGTTTAATTATTCAGACCCCTTCGTTCATTGTACCGGTCATCATCACTCTCTGTGAGGCTCTTCTTGCCTTGAGAGGTCCTTTCCCCTTCAGGCTTCTTAATTCCCACTCGGCAAAGCCCTAGCAAGCATCCTGAAAATGTAACACTCGGCCATTTTGTCATGTGAACTTTTGAAACATGGGTGTGTCTGTGGGGGGCGGTGTGCATGGAATGCTAATGTGGGTCACATCACATCCTAGTTGGACTTTTTGAACCCCCGCATTTTTTTCGTTATATGGAATTGATTCCTCTATTGTAGTATCATTCTAAGTGATATGCACCCACCATCCCTTATCTGGCTGGCCATCCTGCAGAGGGTATTTGTGTGTGTGTGTGTGTGTGTGTGTGTGTGTGTGTGTGTGTGTGTGCAAAGACACCCTTGAGCTCATTCTGACAATGCCCTATGCTTTTTGTTTGTGACAGCCTGCAGATCAATAACTAGGCTACACTGACTGGGTGTCCCGCAAGCCCCAGCCATCTTCCTGTCTCCACCCCCAGCTCGGGGGGTTACAAGCATGCACCTCCACACCAGGCTTTTTTATGTGGCTTTCGGGGATTGAGCTCAACTTCTGCCTTTAACAACGGGGGCTCTCTCCCCAGCTCTGAGTACAACATTTTCAAGGGTCTTGAAAGTGCTTTTGAAAATGTTTTCAGCATTGTCTTTACTTGATTATTCTCTTTAGGAGCTCCAGAAAGCCGTGGACCACCGCAAAGCCATCATCCTCTCCATCAACCTGTGCAGCTCAGAGTTCACCCAGGGGGACAGTAAGGAGAGCCGCGACCTGCAGGATCGCTTATCCCAGATGAACGGGCGATGGGACCGAGTGTGCTCCCTGCTGGAGGACTGGCGGGGCCTGCTTCAGGATGCACTCATGCAGTGCCAGGTTGGTAGGGCTTTGGGCAGGCGATGGCAGCAGACCGGATACTGACAACTTACAGTTGCTTGAAGGATGTGGCTGCTCTCCGGAGCCAGCGTTGGAATGAGGTAGCTTTTCTTATCATTGCGGAACCTATACCTGTCACCTGGGTTCAAGGTCATCGTCTGTCTAGATGCAAAGCCAATGCTCACCAAGTTGACAATCCTTCTTTGATGGATTCAGTTATTTCATTTATTCACTCAAACATATTGACTGACATTTTAGGCAGATAGGTTTTACACAACAAGGCAAGCATTACAGATATTTATTCATCCATTTATGCCAATGTTTACTGAGCTTCCTCTGTGTGCCAGGTAAATCTCTCAGCAGTTAAGATACAGCCTAGCCTCTACTTCTATTAAAAAGACAACAGCAACAGAATAGGAGAAACTGACAGGGTGGCCCAGTGCGTAAGGATGCCTGCCACCCACTTGGAATTCCTGTGGCAGGAGGAGAGAACTGACCACCTGAAAGTTGTCCTCTGACCTCTACATGTGTGTCATGGCATAGAAACGCCCTTCTCCTCCACACACAAATAAATAAATATAATAAAACACTTAAGGTAAGGAAATAGTTATTCAAGGAATTTATAAACATGGGTATGAAAGTAGTGGAGAAAAACCATTCCAGGAGGAAGGGCCAAGAAGTCCTGTGGCCATTTGACCGGTGGTGGGAGGGTGCTGCTCTGAAGGAGTTCAACAGCTCGGAGGTCCGAGGTCCGTGAAGTATGCAAAGGTGTCTGCAAAGGTGTCGTCTTTCTAAGAGTAGTGGGAAGATGGCCGTGTGGCCAGATGATAGCCAGCAAGGCAGGGAATGATCAGAAGAAAGTCAAGGGCTGGGGGCTCTGCCAGCATTCGGATTGTATGCAATGGGATAGGGCAGGGTGTGAAGCTTCCTGGGAAGTGGGTATGCCTGCCACTGTTTTCCCCACTGCCACCGCCACCACCGCCCCCACCCCCACCCCCCGGGTCTACTGCAGACAGCACCTTGTATGCAGGGGCGCATCAAGAACAATGTCCAGGAAGCGCGTAAGAAAATGAATGAAGGGGACGCAGGACTGAGTCTTGTTTTAACACGGAAAGATCTGAGCACACACGAGAGAGTTGTTTCTTTTCAGATCACCCATCAGTTCTGCTGTTGTTTAGTTTTTTAGAAATTAAGTGTTTTAATGTCAGTGTGCTTCCTGTCTAAATGTCCCCAGGAGGGATAAATTAGATGCTCTAGGTAAGAAGATGAACTCATGCCATGTCAGTTATAATAACAGCACCAGGGCTGCGGAGATCAGGCCAGAGCTACCATACCTCCTAAAACAAGCAGGGGCCT
>CABHPQ010198747.1:0-28439 GCA_902168405.1 Peromyscus aztecus
CGGGAACTGAGCCAGACCTGGGCCAGTTTAGACCACAAGGTAGGCTTGCTCCCAAGACCCAGCTCCTGCTCCTGTGAAACTCAGGGTTGACATTTGCTGAAAGCAACCGAGTAAATAATTCTCGAATCTCTGCATCACCCCTTGGTATTGTTGAGTCTGTTTCATCCATGTCTTTTAATTTCTAGTGTTTCCTGTAGTAAATATTATTGTAAACATCACTCTCCTCATTGTACCCATCCTCATCGTCACAGATTCCATCTAGGTTCAGATAATTCTCCAGTGAGACTGGCCATATCTTTAGTTTCTCCCAGAATTCTAATAGAGACAGAAAGAGAAACCTGTGGCCAACAGGCATTTCAAACCATTGTGCCTGAAATAAGCCACAGTTTTCTCCCACAAAACCTGCTCCTGCTACCATCTCTGTTAATGGCAACTCTGTCTTGCCAATTGCTTGGGCAGAAATCTCTGGAAGCCACTTTGCACTCTGTTCCTTCTCTCATACCCATACCTAGTTCATCAGGAAATGTTGGCAGATCTACTCCCAGAATAGATTAGAATCCAACCCATACCCGCTGCTCGCACCTTGATTTATGTTCCTGCCATCTCTGGCTTGGATGATTTCCATGGTCTCTTAAGCAATCGATATCCCAGGAGAGGCAGTTCGAATGAAGTCATATCAGAACATCCCTGTGTTGAAAATCCTGCAATGGCTTCTGGTCTCCCAAGAAATGAAACCAGAGCTGGGTGGTGACCCCACTTCCCACTGTCTCTCTGACCCTGCAAAGTCTCTCCTCCTTAGCCACACTGGTTTCACTCTCTGCTTGAGCCCAATAGGCATGCCCTGAGCTCAGAGACCTCGGATTGCCTGCTTCTCCTCCTAGGATACTATATCATTTCCATGAATGCCTCAGTCTCTGCCAGTAAAATGTAATCTCTATCAAGGAGACTTGATAATACCCTCAATAGTGTGCTCAGTCTGCCGATAGGAAGAGTAAGTGTGACAGTGGATGCTGTGCCTCACTGTGTAAGGTCACAAGGGTCCCCAGTACATCAGAGTCTGAGTGTTTAGTTATCCACATCCTGCAAACTAGAGCTGAGGGGAAAGCAGCTGAGGGCATGTGTGCACACACACATGCATGCACTTATACACACATGCATCCACAAATGCATGCACACACACACACGTGCATATCTATACACACCTGCATCCACACACATGCACATACACACACCTGCATCCATACATGCATGCACACACACATGCACATACATACATACACACACACACACACACACACACACACACACACACAAATAGAAAGAGGATTGCTTTGGAAAAGGAAAGGGACATGGGCTGGAGAGATGAGGGAGAGTCGTGGGGAGTGAATCCTGTCAAGGTACAGAAATGTGCTTGAACAGAGAAATCAGACACCTCCTACCATCCATGGGCTCTTCTCCAGTCCAGCCTTCCACTTTAGCCCCATATTATCTTTGACATAGCTTTAAGTCTGTTTTATTTTATGCATTTGTATGAATCACCACAAAGGCTTGGGAACAACTTGCCATATTGTCATCCATTAAGCATTTCTGTCACTGGAATATTGCCTTGTGAACAACAAACAATAATGCAGAGAAGAAGCAGGCTATGCAGAACACCTCGCACCTCGCCGATCCTCTTCCTGCATCTTCACGTCTGTTTTAGGGCTCGCTAGGACAGCCCTGCCCCCACCTGCCCCTCTGGCCTGGACCTTACATCTGAGGCAGCACATTCTTAGTCCTGTGGCCCATCAGATAGCATCCCAATTGATTTCAACATTTTCCCTTTATGTTGAGAAAAAAGAAAAGCAGAGAAAGCAAGTGCAGATTAACGTGTATGATGTATCCATTGCTGTACTTACTCCATATTCAAAGGACCATGTTAGGTTAGTAATAAAATGCAGAAGTCCAAAGCAAGATTTTCTCTGGTGCCAGTAAATACAGAGGAGGAACAAGCGCAGAAATGTAGTCATTGGAACCAAAGCCAACATGCTGCAGACACTTGCATGCCCATGTTTATCGCTGCACATTCACAATAGCTAAGTTATGGATTCAGCCTGCGTGTCTGTCAACAGATGAATGGATGAAAATTGTAGCAGGTGTCCACAGAGTTTTGTCCCTTCCTAACGATGAATGAAATTGTGTCATTTGTAGGAAAATGAATGAAGCTGAAAGTAATCATATTAAGAAAAATAACCCAGACTCAGACAAAGATTGCATTTTTTTTTTTGCTTTTTTGTTTGTTTTTGTTTGTGAAACCTACATTTTATTTGCATGCATATATAACATGTAATTGGAAGGGGACTATTTGGGGAGCGGAAGGGGACTAGAAGAAGGCATGTGTAGGGGAGGGTGGTGAGGAATCAGTATGGTCAAGGTACATTACGGACTTGAACACAGATGTCGCTATGAAACCCATTTATTGTTCTATATAAGAAATATACACTATTGAAAATGTTAAGTTAGTCCTTTGGAGATGGAGTGGTGGCTCAGCAGTTAAGTGCACTTACTTACTTCTCAGAGGACCCAGGGTCAATTCCCAAAACCCACATTGGGCAACTCACAACAGCCTCATCTGGTTTATAGTGCCTAGAGCCCCAGTGTAGTATTTCAGTGGTTAATGTTTTTCTGTTCTATCATACTAAGTAGTATGTAGTTATGACAAGTGTTCTTCTTTCCAAAAGGTTGGGCAGTTAAAGATGCTGCTGACATCCGTGCTTGGCCAGTGGGGCAGTCACAAAGCAGCCTTTGATGAGATCAACAGTCACATCATGGAAGCCAGATACGCTCTGTCTCGATTCCGTCTGCTGACTGGTTCCTCTGAAGCTGTTCAGGTTCAGGTTGACAATCTTCAGGTAATAAGAAGTTTACTACACCTTAACATTGCTTTTCATTAAAGAAAACAAAAAAAATTAGCAAGTAAAAAATCATTCTAAAATATTATCTTATAGTCTTTGCATTTAATTATTTAAAATATTAATTTCCTTGCTTTATTTTAACTTCATCAAACCTGCTTGTGGGTAGCAAATACTGGATTAGCTGATCTAGAAATGGTTTTTAACATCCTGTTATGTAAATTACTTACATGTCTGTTTAATGAGATGATTGGCTACTCAAATCCACTTCCTTGTCCCACTACCGTGACCCTGTGTGGCTTCCCTTTCTTTCCTTACTCTGGCTCTCCAAATATCTTCTAAGAAACTAGAAAACAGAAAGGAAAACAGCCAGGTTGTAAACACTTAAACCATAGTTTTCAGATTCATCGGTAGCATCCCGTTGGCCAAGGCGATGACCATACTACCCTCTGTCTGGCACTCACTGTTTGCTTTTCCTGTGTCTTTATCCACACTGTATTCACCCAGAATGCAGTTGATGCTGTCTGTCTTAAATCCAGCTCCTGCTCACTTCTCAGGTCGCTGCTGTCAGGTTCATGGCCCGTGTCTTCGCCGTCTTCACTTCCTTGCGTACCTGGGCACTGTGCCACGCTGACCTGTCACTGTTCATTCTTCCTGGCTAACACACACAGACTATGGGCTGGGCAGGGCGGGCCCTCAAGGGGTGGGGTTTGCAGCATGTGCCTTCTTCCATCGAGCCTGCATCCCTGGCTTGACATCTGCAAGAATATGTTGCTGAGTTCCTAGGTAGACTTTCATAAGGGGATGCCTTTTGAGGGTGGATTTGGGAAAGAGGAAGACTGAAATGTGTAAATGTTTCTTTAAAAATTAAGACTCGTTGCCATTACTAAGAACCATTAAAACGCACACTGGGCATAGTAAACTTAAAACCACATTATTTTTTTATTTGGAGAACTTTTAAAATTACCGTATTCTGCATTTAATTCCTGAAATTTGTCTCAAGATAGGGACGATTTAAGGGACTTTTCCTTGAATATTTTGATTTGCAAGAAATTAGATATTGGTAAACAGTACTATATATTTTTATAGCCTACTTCTCTTTTACTAGGAACTAAGGCTACCGTTTAAACAATATTTCCAGGAAAACACAGCACAGAGGCATGAGACTGGCTCTCATCATGTAGCTCAGGGTAGCCTGGATTCCCTTGCCTCAGCCATTCTAGTGCTAGGACTATGGTATGTGATGTTGTACCTGGTCCAGAGAAACATCTTTCTTCCACTCTCCTCCCTGGTGCTAGGTAGAAGACTCCACCAGGCTTGTCTAATAAATCCTCTTGCATTAAGGGATTTCAAAAGTATACAATGCAGTATTATTAACCATGGCCACCATTCGGTGCATGAAGATCAGTAGTGCAAATTCTCTTGCCTAGATGGAGCTGTTCTCCATGAAGATCTCACCTTTCCTTATCACCTCTCTCTCATGCCTCTAATAGCCATCATTCTTCTCTATTTCTGTGAGTTTGAGAGTTCTAGGCCAATGGTTCTCAACCTGTGGGTCGTGAGCCTCTGGAGGTTGAGTGACCCTTTCACAGGAGTTGCCTAAGACCATCTGTATATCTGATATTTGCATTATTATTCCTAACAGTAGAACTTACAGTTATGAAGTAGCAATGAAAATAACTTTATGGTTGGGGATTACCATAGTAACATGAGAAACTGTATTAAAGGGTCGTAGCATTAGGAGGGTTGCGAACCACTGTTCTAGACAGAAGTCATTAAGTATGTGAGGTGATGCTGTGTTAATTAGATTAATTTAATCATCCTATAATATAAACAGATATGAATGTATTTGGACAGTTATCCAAAATGATTGCCCTATGGGTATGTACAGCTATTTTTTTTTTTGTCAGTTAAGTGATAAAAACATGGAAAATTCTTTGCATGAGATAGAATTTAGAGGTGATCTTTAGAAAAGCTGTGATCTGATGTCACACTTATCAGTTCCTGGGAGAATCACTCTAGATGTTTAACGACACAGAGGCCTGGGTTTTGGCTTTGAGCGCCAAAAAGAGCCACAGTGTGGGAGACAGTACCTGGACTGCTGCTACAGCTTCCTCCTTAGGCAAGGAGGACGTCCTTTGTGAATTTTCTAGGAAGAATCCACATAGTAGCATAAGAGAGCTCAATTGTTGTGACTCTTCTTGCAGAACAAAATTATAAGAAAGAAATGCTCATCTTTTTTTAAAAGCAGCGGAGCGACACATGCGTACCTATAACTAAACCATTTTAAACTCACTCATTAGAATTATAGTTCCTGTTGGTCATCTGGGGGACTCTTTCTTTGGGCAGAATCTTCATGAGAGCCTAGAAAAGCAGGAAGAGGGCTTGTCGAAATTCAGCTCCATCACCAGCCAGCTACTGAAGGAGTGTCACCCACCCGTGACAGAGACACTCTCCAGCACCCTGCAGGAAGTCAACATGAGGTATGGAGCAGGCTAATTTTACATCTTATTATAAATGGGATAGAATGAAAACTTTCTGGCACTTACAGTCTATTGTACTAATGTTTTGTTTCGTTTTTTTACAAAATGAATTTAATGAAAAATAACCAGAAAGAAGGCTTTTTAGGAAGGATGAGGACTGCTCTCAACCCAAAGATAGTTTTCATCCCCTTGCAATACGAGAAATACGAGCATGGCCTATTAGCCTTTACTGTGTTAAACAGATATGAGTCATTGCTTTGTTATGTCCATGTTCACGTGAACCAGGAACAAGACAAATAAGGCAGTATGTGACAGTGTTTGGTGAGAGGTGATGTCCTAAGTGTTCACTGTTGCTCGTAGATGGAGTAACTTACTGGAAGAGATTGCTGAGCAGCTGCACTCCAGCAAGGCTCTCCTTCAGCTCTGGCAGAGATACAAGGACTACACCAAGCAGTGTGCCTCCGCTGTCCAGCAACAAGAGGATCGAACCAGTGCGCTGCTGAAGGCCGTCACTAACAAGGACATCGCCGATGATGAAGTCACCCAGTGGATTCAGGATTGCAATGTATGTCCAGGAACTTGCTTGGGACTTGCCCAACCTGGTGTCCTTCAGTGTCATGGGTTTTACAGGGCTGATGTAGCTGTGTGTGAGCTTTGGGGCAGTCTGAATTCACAAGGCAGTTTATCCCCGCGCGGTCACCCTATTTTACTAAAGAGCCTGCTAGCCTTCCAAACATGTTTAACATTTGTGAGTTTCATTTTTTAAAATGAGTAGCTCTCCCCACTTTTCCCTAATGGAGTATAATCCATGGGGGGAAATGTAGGTTATTGTTCATACTGAAATAGTCACTGTAAGATGTAACCATATGGGGAAATCAGGCCTTTAAAAAATCCACAGTTAAAGATATCATCCAATTAGATTTGTTATCTGCTACGGGTGCCTCTGGACAACAGCTTCATTCAGGAATTTAACAGCAGAGAAAAGTCTGTCTCAGCTCGCTGCTACACTTTTTAATAGCTTTTAAATGATTCCCCTTTCCACCGTAGCTGCCAATAACCTACTTAGGGCTTTCAAGCAAGGCCTTCTCTTATTCCATCCATTACTTGGCTCTTATTATTTGTCCTTGTTCGTCTTTAATGATCTTTGTTGCAAAGATTTTCTTAAAAGCTTTTCCAAATCAGTTTATTAAAGTGGTCGAGTTATAAAAAAGCTACATAAACACCAGCTTGTTCCATCAGTTTAAATACGGATTTAAAGTGACAGGTTATTATTTACAGTAAAGATAATCTTTGTTTTTGGTGACATAGGTTATCTTTATAAGATCTGTCATTTTTGGTGCCCCTGAATTGAGGCACACTTTTTCGTCAGTGTCAAGGTTAAAGGTGCCCTTCTCTCACAGGAAGCACTATCCAGGCAGAGCAGGATGTGCACTCTGCATCCTGTCCCAGTGGGACCCCTGCAGTCAGCAGGAGTGGCAGTCCACTGTGATCTGTTACTACACCATAGAACCCAGAATCAGGGAATCCCCATTGGCTCCTGGTTATGAACATACACTTGGATTGCATAAAACACAGCTGGAGATGCTGTGGAAATAAAGGTGGACAAGGTCCTTAGCCCTGCCCACCAGAACCATCCCTGCCCTCTACACCTCACTGGTACCCAAGCCTTGTTGTAGCTACAGAGAGGTGCCCATAGCTAGACTAATGCCCAAGGCCTCTGTAAAAATAAGTAGGAAAGGCAAAAAGCAGCATGTTTTCAGTTTGATACAATTATATTGACATACACATTTGCATAACATTTGCATATGCATTCACATATACATTTACACAGGCATTTACATATACATTTACGTATGTTTGATACAATTACATTCGCATATTCATTTACATATTTACATATACATTTTCATGTTCATTTACATATACATGTGGAGAGAGAGAGAGAGAGAGAGAGAGAGCAAGAAAAATTATGACCTAAGGTTTCTAGTTACTGCCTCATCTAATGTATCGTGGTTTCTTTTCTTTCATTGTTCTTTTTCTATTTCTCTCTCTCTCTCCATATATTCATATATATATATATATATATATATATGGAGATATATATCTATCTGCTTCTCTCACAGGATCCCTCTATCCCATCATTTTCCCTTTCCCTCGTTTCTTCCTTCCATTTGTCCTTTTCTTTCTTTTTTCTCTCCCTCCCTCCGTCCTTTCTTCTTTTCTCTCCCCCTTTCTCTTTCTCCCCCCTTTCCCTTCTTCCTTGCTTTGGTTCTTTCTCTCTTTCCCTTACTTATGTACATCATTTGCATTTCTCTGAAGTCCTGTAATGAGCTCCTATGGCTTGTATTATAAGCCCTCTGTCTTTTTCCTGGAACTAGAGATAGGTGTGTGTATATTCTAGGCAAGTACTCAACCACTGAACTTTATCCCCAGCCTAATCAGAAGAGTGCTGTGTGTGTGTGTGTGTGTGTGTGTGTGTGTGTGTGTGTGTGTGTGTAACATGGATAATTAAACTGTTAGTACACATAATTCATATTTTTTAAAAATTAGAGCCAACCCCTGATTACTTTTCTGAAGGTGAAGGTATTTATTGTAATGAACACACAGGAATCTTTCCTACCTATGTGTGTGGCCCTTTGCCAAATGCCGGTGACACTGAGGAGGACATGTAATGTGCTTCACAATGAGTGCCTTGTCTTCTCCTTTAGGACCTTCTCAAGGGACTGGGGACAGTCAAGGACTCTCTCTTCGTCCTCCGCGAGCTAGGCGAGCAGCTCGGGCAACAGGTGGATGCCTCGGCAGCTGCGGCCATTCAGTGCGAGCAGCTCTGCTTCAACCAGCGCCTGGGCAGCCTGGAGCAGGCGCTCTGCAAGCAGCAAGCGGTGTTGCAGGTGGGGAGCCAGCGGAGAGAGTGTTCTGGACGGGGTGTTTGTCATGTCTGGGGGACAAACACAGGAAGCAGATTCTTCAGTGCTGAGATGACACTTCCTGCGACAAGGAAACATTTAAAAAAAGAAGAATCAAACTTAGAAGTCCCGGTGGGGTCAAGGAAAGGTTGCTGGTTTTCACTGTTCTCTACAACTTGCTTTTAAAATTGATTTAGTTTAGTAGACCAACCCCTACATCGAACCCACCTTCACAGTATACCCAATGAGCCAACACTAAGTGGCTTCCATGGTAACATTCATGTGGATTTAATAGCCTTGCGCAAGAACCGAAATACTTCAAAAATGGTTCATGTATATTATTTAAATAATAGCTTTAATTGGCTGTTAGGGAATCCTACACAGAAACAAATGAAATCTACAGAAATGAAGAAGAAAATACCATTATTGCCACATCATTTTAGGAAGAGCTTCTCGTGAAGGAGTATGACAGTAGACACTTGCCCTTTCACTGGCTTTCATAAAAATGTCCATTTCCTTCACTGAAACACCAATTTCTTTCTGAAAACATAGGCTGGAGTTGTTGACTATGAAACATTTGCCGAGAGCTTAGAAGCCCTAGAGGCCTGGATCGTGGAAGCCGAGGACATCCTCCAAGCGCAGGACCCCACACACTCGTCTGACCTCTCCACTATCCAGGAAAGGATGGAAGAACTGAGAGTAAGTATGTGCCAATCTTCCTTCCCCATTTTTCCTGTCTCCTCAAAATCTTGAGGTAAACTCACTGCCCACCGCTTCCTTCTGACACCCCACCGAAACTCGCCTGGCTCTTCCTTCCTGCCCCCTGAGAGGACAGAACAGTGTATTGGTGATGAGCTGCCCAGCTGTGAGCAGAGCCCTGCCAGGATCAGTCTGTAGGGACCACTCCAACCCTTTTCCTCCTCCAGTCCCACCACTACGCCTTTCATAGCTTCTAAGTTCCCATGCATACCCCACCACAGCGCTAACACGATCCCCTCCCAGTTCAGCCTACCCCATCTCAGGCTATGAGGCTTCCTGTAGACCTTTCATCTACTCCTCCCACTTCCTTTCTCTCAGCTACAGAGAGACCTTTGTCTTCAAAGTTTTGCTTAATTATGTGGATTCAGTCAGCCCACATTGTTTCCCTATGAAAACATTACATTGATCCCATAACTGTTTACAGTATGATTTATCAACGAACAATATTAATACAACTTTTAAAAGAAGAAAGTTTTTATTGGATTGCCAATAATTTTAAATATTTAGTAAACCAAGCTTTAAAAATGCAGTAGACTTGCAAATTTTATCATGTATCCTTTTGCTTAAAATCCTCCACTCATTAGGTAAAGTGGTTGACACATAATCATGAGGGCCTGAGTTCAGCTCTCTAGTAGGCATGTAGAAAGCTGGCCATTCTGTCCTGTGCCTGCTGGCACCCATGAGGTAGAGACAGAAGGGTTTCTGGGGCTTGCTGGTTATCCCATCCTGTTAAATTGGTGAGCCCCAGGTTCGATGAGAGACCCTGTCTCACAAAAGTTAGGTAGAGAACAATGGAAGAATAAACTCTTGATGTTGACTGGCTTCTGGTCTCCGTGTGCACACACACGGACATGTACCTTCTAGCAAGAGCGGAGCAACTTCTCTGGACCTGGGTCTACCACCTAGAGCCACTCACTCCTTGTCCCTCCCTTTCTTCATCCTTAGGAAGGGAACTACAGTGGTCTTTACGTCATGAGATTTCTTTTAAGGAGAAAATGAGTGATTCCTGGTCACCCTATTATAACAATGCTTATTCACGACAAGAGCTATATCACAGCTGTTATTGAATAAAAAGGGGTGTATTCGCATACATCAATTAAGTTTAAGAACTTTTTAGTCATCAGCACAATTGTTATCCTTCCTCTGTTCTGTGGAGAGTAAACCAATCCTGGGAATGTGATATTCCATGTAAGCTTCTGCCGTCCATCAGAGGATAGTGAGTAACCGACTAGAGCGGCAACCTCAGCAGGAAAAGCTGGGGAGATCTGGGCAGGCGTTCCTCTGGAGAGTGTGCCCGGCCTTGCGGAACTCAACAGACCAAGAGCCAGAACCTTCCCGATGTCAGACACGTACAGTTCACAGTAAAGACAACCCCCGCCTTTCCCGACGAAGGGCTGAACTTGCTTCTCAATGTCACCGACAGGGGCAGATGCTAAGGTTTAGCAGCATGGCTCCAGATTTGGACCGTCTCAATGAGTTGGGGTACCGGTTACCCTTGAATGACAAGGAGATCAAGAGGATGCAGAACCTGAACCGCCAGTGGTCTCTGACGTCTTCTCAGACCACAGAAAGATTCAGGTGAGGAGACGCCGTAGTCCCTTCGGTCATTTCTGTGTGTATCATGCTACTGTGACAGAAATATCACAGGCTGGGATATATATAAAAGTATTTTCTCATGGCTGGGGATGTAGATCAGTTGGTAGAGTGGTTGCCAAACAGGAATAAAGCCTTGGATTCAATCCTTAGCTACCTAGATCCACATATAGTGAGAGCATTGGGGCAAAGGCCTGGGATCCCAGCACTTGACAGGCAGAGACAGGAGGATCAGATATTCAAAATCCTTCTCAGCTTTGTGGCTAGTTCAGGATCTGCGTGGGCTCCATGAGACCTTGTCTCAAAAACAAAACAGAAAAACAAACAAGAGTATATTGTCGCCGGGCAGTGGTGGTGCATGCCTTTAATCCCAGCACTTGGGAGGCAGAGCCAGGCGGATCTCTGTGAGTTCGAGGCCAGCCTGGTCTCCAAAGTGAGTTCCAGGAAAGGCGCAAAGCTACACAGAGAAACCCTGTCTCAAAAAAACCAAGAGTATATTGTCTTACAGCCATGGGTCTGGAAAGCCCAATGCTAAGGTGTCAGGATGTTTGGTTGTCTAGTGAGGGCTGCTTTCTTCCTGCTCCTCAAGGCCTCCAGAGGGGGGAAACCACCTCTTCACATGGAAGAAAGCCAAAGCACATGAGGAAGGGCCTCACAGGAAGGAGAGCATCACATGAGGGAGAGCATCACATGAGGGAGGGCCTCACAGGAGGGAGGGCCTCAGGGCTGAATAAGTCTTTGAAACTCCCACCTTTGGAATACTGTCATATTGACCTTTAATATTTAACACAAGAATTTCAAAGCAGATACATTCAAACTACATAACCAATAATATCAGGAGACTATGAATTCATTATGTACATACATGTATATATATGCAAATTCTAGAATTTTCCAGCAATAACAAACAAAATGTGAACTAAAAGTAGAAAACTCAAGTGGTTCCCATGTTTAAAACTGTAAGCCTTGTTTTAATCATAAATATTGTTTTGAATGAGATCATATTCAGAGGATAAGTACAGTTTTAAGCATTCAAAAAGCAATATTTTAAATGTTGATGACTTTGGATTTTAAAGCTTTACCACTCAGCATGAAATCTTTGTAGTGGTCTGACGGAAATTGAGCAGAGAGTATTTAGTATTTAGTATGTGCAGGCAATACAAAGGTGATTATGTGACCATTCTTCCTTGTCCATCATCTGTCAGCAAGCTGCAGTCATTCTTGCTTCAGCACCAGACTTTCTTGGAAAAATGTGAGACGTGGATGGAATTCCTGGTTCAGACAGAGCAGAAGTTAGCAGTGGAGATCTCAGGCAATTACCAGCAGCTGCTGGAGCAGCAGAGGGCACATGAGGTAAGTCTCTCAAGTAGCCTTGAGCCAACAAAGTTTTGGTGGCTAAGGGTAGAGCTCAGTGGGTAAAGGTGCCTGCTGCCAAGCCCGATAGCCTGAGCCTGCTCCCCAGAACCCACATGGTGGAAGGAGAGACTGATTCCAACAAACTGTCCTCGACCTCCACATGTGTGCCTCGGCAAGCGTGTACCCACAGACCACACACGCGCACAAAAATAAATAATAAATAAAAGCTAAGAAACAATTTGAAGTTTTTTTTTTTTTTTAAATTAGTCCCTAGCCAGGCATCAGTCATGCTAATCCTAGCACTCAGGAAGCAGAGGCAGGAGGATTGAGGCAAGGTGAAGGCCAGTCTGATCTTTGAAGGATGTGAGTAGTGGGTTTTGCTAGACTCAAATAAGTGCCAATTTTGCTTTCTTCCTTTACCTGGCAATCCTAGTATTTTAACTTAAGATAGGTGGTTTGGCTCTCCCTTCTCATGGTTCCCAGGCCCACATTCATTCATTGGCATGATCTTGCATTGAAGTATAGAGAGTGTCTGAATTATAAAGAGACAGGTATGACTTTAATCTCCGAACTTGGAAGCAAAGGCAGGTGGATAGAGTCCAAGATGAGCCTAGTCTACATAGTGAGTTCCAGAGCACTCAGAATGCACAGCAAGACCCTGTCTAAGAAAAAAAAAAAAGACAGACACGGTGACACATACATGTGGAATCACAGTGCTTGAGTTTCAGATAGGAGGATTGTGAGTCCCGGCACAACCCGGGCTTACAGCAAGTATAAGGCGGGTTCTAGTTGCCTACCAAGACCCTGTGTCAAGAAGAAGAGGTGGGAGGAGAAAGAGGAGGAAGAAGGGGAGACAGGAGACTACGAAGAGGAAGAGGAGCAGTAGAAGGAGGGGAGGAGCAGGAAGAGAAAGTGGAGGAGGGATAAGAGGACTCAAAGGAAGAGAGAGGATTATTGTAGTTAAAGCTTTACTGGGGGTGATGGTGGAAAAAAGCAGAGGGGATGCAGAAAATCAGACAAGGGTTTAAGAGGGTGGTAAGAAGCAGCTTTGAGAAAGAATTTGATCGTCTTCAACATACTAAACACAGTTAGCACACAGCTTAGTCAAATGCATCCACACCACAATGCATGCATTAGTGTTCATAGTTGCGTTGGTCATAGTGGGTACAAAGTGGAAAGGACCCACCTGTGCATCTCCAATGACAGATGAAGTGTGCTCTTTTCATACAGTAGGATACAACTCAGAATAAAGGGTAAAGCACTGACACTTAAGACTGTGCAGATGGATCTTGTAAATACTGTGCTAAGTGAAAGAAGCCAGTTACAAGGGAACATGTTACACAGTTTACTTGATATGAAATATGCATAGTAGGCAATTTCCATAAAGGCATGAAATAGTCAAGGAGTGGCTTGGACTTGGGCACCTGGATGCTGGGAGGAAGTGAGGAGCAACTACCATTGCATACAGCATTTCTTTGGGTGACAATGAAAATATTTTAAAATCAAATGCTTGCAATTCATATCTGAGACATAATGAAAATTATTTAATGGATTTTGGAAATGTATTAATTGCATGCATTAAGGATTATGTCTCAAAAAATGCTGTTTAAAAAAAAAAACAATAGGACCTAGGAATGGCAGGTGTAACAAGAAGATCACATGTGCCCAGCAGTTCAAAGTCGACTTAGGCAACTTGGTGAAAACCCATCTCCAAATAAACAGTACTGACAGCCAGAGGAAATAATTAGAAATATCAGTCTTTCTATGGGACTTTTTATTATTTCAGCTTTCATTGTTTTTAAGCTAAAGAGAATTGAACCTAGGGCCTCAGGTTTTACCACTGAGCCACACCTGAATCCCTGCAGGGTTTTGTTTTTGTTTTCATACCTATAATGAGATGATTTTACTAGCCTGACTACACTGAAAAACAGCGAGCTTTCAAAAATAAAACAGACCACAAGTTGTAAATTCATCAGCTTACCTTATTAGGTTAACTTTTAAAGAATAAAGAAGGGGGGAGGGATAAGGCTATGTTTAGTTGTCTAATTAAAATCCCAAACTAAAACTTTGTCTTTAAGCTTATCCTAATTAGTAATTTTTTAAAAAACGGTTACTCCCACACTGCAGATGGGGCTGAATATGTTTTTCGTAGCCCTGCTAAAAACAGACTGCAGTAAGTTATCAGAAGAAATTAGGGACTTTAAAATATGTCTTTCTTTCAAATTACAGCTGTTTCAAGCCGAGATGTTCAGCCGTCAGCAGATCCTGCACTCCATCATTGTTGATGGGCAGCATCTTCTAGAACAAGGTCAAGTTGATGACAGGTAGGATCTTCGCTAAATTGTTATGAGGAAAGTTTCTCCAGTAAATTAGTCATTTTCTTTTTAATGAGAGATTAGAGGGCATATATCCAATCTTCCTGCGGCAATTGTATTATCACAGGGCCTTGGTAATTGGAGGAAAGGCTTGCCTGAGTCTCTGAAATGAGTGAGTATTGAAGCTTTGCAGCGAATGCTATTATATGATACGAAGGACGTAGGGTAATTGGAAATCACCTAGCCAACCTTCGATACTCATCTGTAGGGACTGGAATTAGTGAATAGATCAGAATGGATTGTATCAGTGGTCAGTAAACGGATGCTACTAATATCTTCCTGCACTTACTGAAATTTTATTCCTAAAAGAAACAAGGTATCACTAGTCTGACTCTCTGAGAGATGAAAAACTCCAGATGCACACAGGAACTGATTTGAGTGAGGTCGCATAGCTAAGTGGGAGCAAAATCAGACTTGGCGTTAAGGGCTCTCCGTGGCCAGGACTGGCCTCATTCTAGCCAGGTTCCACAGACTATACGTCTGTGTTAGAAAATACTTTGCCACCTTAAACCACACTGTGTTAAATAGGAAATCCTTTTTATTCATCACAAAAAAAAACTATTTAAAACATAGATGTGAAGTTCTCACCTCACTTGCGACATGTGAGTTGACAATGTCATGTGTCTGTATTTCCTAGGACCAGTATTCACTCATCTAATTTCCATGTTTATATTGGGGGAATTGATTTTAGCGTCTATGTATAGGTTTCTCATGCCTAGGACCAGTCGTTGTAATTATAATTAACCGTGTGTTCTTAAATCATTAGAAAATAAATCATCTTTATTAGAGTTTTGTCTTTAGTGTTTTAGAAGCAATTTTAGCCTTCAGTGGTTGTTTCCTTGGAAGTTCACAAAAGATTTGCATGGTTGGGATTGGAACAATAATATGTGACACCGTACTTACTCCATTCTAAGCAAGCCAAACTTAAATGTGAACATTACCGAGAATTTAAGACCCTCCAAATACAACAAATTCAAGTGCAATTACCTTTTTATCTCTGGATTTATCAGTCTGTAGCCAACTCTCCAGCAG
Source organism: Peromyscus aztecus (assembly GCA_902168405.1). Classification (NCBI taxonomy): domain Eukaryota; kingdom Metazoa; phylum Chordata; class Mammalia; order Rodentia; family Cricetidae; genus Peromyscus; species Peromyscus aztecus. The sequence goes on from CABHPQ010198747.1 coordinate 15,396, forward strand.
TACTACAAACATTCAAGTCATTAAGGGAAATAAAATTTAAACTTCCTGTTCAAGCCAACATCTATTAAATTTTAAATGCTAACATTTAGGATGGGGAAAACACAGAAGAGTGAAAATGGAGAGTTGGAACTAAATAAAGAAATCTGAGTGTTGCTAGTGAAAAATAAAAGACAAATTGGATAGGATCCGTGGATGACAGGAAGGGTCCAGACAACCAGGTTGTATGTTATCAAAGTCAGCATGGGGGATTTTGTTCTCAGAACTTCAGCACTGGGAAGACTCATTTTCAGCAGCTCATCAAGGGCAGCCGGATCAGGACAGTTGACATGCTAAAGACATGGCTCTTTGGAGATCTTGAATGTTACCTGACGCCCGCACTTCTTCATGCTCTCTGCCGCTATCAAGCCTTGGAGTCACACGTTTTCTGAGGTGACATGTCCTTTAAGGACTTGTCATGAGGCTAGCTCTCATGCATGGCTTCGACTAGAATGGAATCTACTATGATACGAGCATATGTCACACAAAGCCGAATCTATGTTCACAAGCAAATGTGATCGTTAGAACCTTGTCACTACCCTAGGGAGCTCCTTTTTAAAAAGGAATGTAAGAAATTATTTTGCTGTTTTTTTTTTAACCCAGTATTTTTAATGTTTTATAGTGAATAATTGACTTTTACTGTGCAATAATTATCTGTTCCAATTCAATCATTCAATTAATTTTTTTAGAGGTAATGGTACATAGGATTTCACGGTAGTGCAGAGTCCAGAATAGTGATCCCTTCCACAGTACAGTGTCTGGGTGATAGCAGGAGATGCTGCATTTGTGACCAGCACTAAAATCGACCAAGAAACATCCCTTTAGATGCCTGACACATCCTTATTAAAAGCTGGTTCCATGCTACAATTTGTATATTAAATAAAACTTTATAAAGCAATGCCAGTACATTTTAGGATGGAAACAGGGAGGATGCATTAAAACATCTGTGATTCCTCAGTCTGAATTTGGGAAGGTTCAAGTGAAATTTACTATCTCGAGGTGTATGAATGATTTTCATCCATATTGTGTTGACTAAGTTCATTTTTTTTCTTTAAAAAAAAAACATAAAATTTACCTAAAATATGCAAGGGATAATTTCTAATACTAATTTGCTTGAGATTGGAGTCATCACTTGTGAGGGAATATTGAGGCTGCTTATGAATTATGTTTTTTTTAAAAAATACCACAAAACTTTTAATATAGCGTAATTTAAGTGGCTTGGTTTTGATTCTTCCAAAATGGCTTATAATACTAGCTGAGGAGGGAGTTTGTAGGTAGGTCTAATAGCACATGCTTTCCTCTTGTAGGGTACAAGAAGAGACTGTCACAGGCTCTTGAGACACCCCCAGTCCCCACACATACTTATGAAGGGAGTGTATGATAATTACCATACATTTGCCTTCTGTTTGTGCTGAGATACGAAAATACTATTTGTAGATTGGTAGTCCAACTTGAAAAATGGCTTGCAACTTGCAACGGTGCAAACAGACCACGGCTTCTTTGACATCTCCTGTCATAGATCATGTCTCAGGGCTGACCATTTATGGAAAACATATACTAGCTGATACTGTGACAATATCCAAGACAATAGGTTTTTTACTATATAATTATTTCCTCACCAGGGATGAGTTCAGCCTGAAGTTGACGCTCCTTAGTAATCAGTGGCAGGGAGTGATTCGCAGGGCCCAGCAGAGACGGGGGATCATCGACAGCCAGATTCGCCAGTGGCAACGCTATCGGGAGATGGCAGAGAAGCTCCGTAAATGGCTGGTTGAAGTGTCCTACCTGCCCTTGAGTGGTCTTGGAAGCATCCCAGTCCCGCTGCAACAAGTGAGGACCCTCTTCGATGAAGTGCAGGTAAGATGCAAGCACCGTGCCTACAAGCCTCCTCTGCATGTCCGCCGCTGCGTTTGACCTCGGCCCCGGTTCTTCAGATGGACTCTGAAGTGGCCTGAAAGTCATGACAGACACTCTTAAGGATCAACTGAATCATGCAAAGTGATTGCATTGCCAAGTTCCCATGGAAAGCAGGGGATTAGAGCAATTTGAAGCCTTACCAAAGATTCCTCTACTTTGTACACCAAGGCCCACAGCAGTTCCTTGCACCCAGCTTGAATGGAAAGAGGATGGCAAGGAAAGATAACTTGGTGTTGGTCAGGGAGATTCAATCATGTAACCTGGTCCCTACCAGCACTTTTAGCCTGGCCACATATGTTTGTGGCCCTTCCTCCTTTAAAGGATTCATCTGGCTCCTCCCTCATCTCAATGTCTCTGAGCAAAGTCATCTATAGACATGGCCTCAACTACCCACGACCAATAGAGAGGGGACAAACTGGCATCTTTGGCCAAGTTCAGCTATTGAGGTTTTGATTCATATATCCAATTACCTCTTAGATTTATGTCTGTGTGCATAGAGCCTATGACCTCTGGACCATATATTCTCCACATTTCAGGTCCCTGATCAGAAGATCTATTGGTCCAGGATCCCAAGAGTTATTGCGATTGACTTCTTCCTTGTCTCTCACTCCCCACACTCAGCCTACTGTGAATGTCCATCCTTGTGGCCACTGCCTCAGGAGTTCCTGCCTTGGTAGACAGTAGCCTAACCTGTCTCATCATGTACAGTGCACACCTTCCTTCCACTTTCTACCCGACCAGGGAATGCTTTTGTCATAACTTTCATCCAAACACATCACTCCCTGCTTAGTGTTCTGTGATGGCATCAAAGCCAAATCCCTAGCTAGATGTGGTAGCATTGTTCTGTAATTCCAACATTTTGGGGACTGAGACAAGATGATTGCAAGTTTAAGACCAGCATGAGCTCTACCTACCAAAACACAATCTGAAAAAAAAAAATCATGGGATAGAGCGATGGGTCAGCAGTTAAGAACACTGGCTGCTCTGGAGGACCTAGGTTTGATTCCCAGCACCCACACGACAGCCGCCACCACCTATAACTTCAGTGCAGGGAATCTGATGCCTTCTTCTCCTCAGGCACTGTATGCACACAGTGCACAGAGATACATGCAAACAAAATACTCACACACATAAAATTGAAAAGTTCTCCTGCAAATTATGCTGCTACCATTCTTACACAGGCACTTCGGACTCCAGTCATGGAAAAGTATGTTGTGTTTCCTGAATACATCATGTTTCTCTTATACAGTCCTTATATCCCTCTTCAGTTCCCTTTAGGAAGACATTGTCTTCTCTCCTTTTCCCTGTCACACTCATCCCTTCTTAGTCTGATTGCATTCACATGTCTTTCAAGACTCACTCAGCGTTGACGACTTTGAGAGCCCTACTGTGTGCACACATGATGGGACAGCTGTCACTCTTGGATCCCTGGGCATTAGTCTTATAAGCAGAGTTGATATTGTGCTGAGATTATACTTCTCACTCATTCACACTTGGTTCATTTAAGATGCTCTTGTTGGATGCAGGAGCGCAATGTATGCCGTCTAATACAATAAGGTTATCTGAATGTGCTTATAATGGGGCACAGATGAAGAAAAGAATAAAGAGTAAAAAAGCTCTGGTCTCTTTCAGTTCAAAGAGAAGGTGTTCCTGCGCCAGCAAGGCAGCTACATCCTGACAGTGGAGGCCGGCAAACAGCTCCTGCTCTCGGCCGACAGCGGCGCCGAGGCCGCCTTGCAGGCCGAACTCATGGAGATCCAAGAGAAATGGAAGTCAGCCAGCATGCATCTGGAGGAGCAGAAAAAAAAACTGGCTTTCTTGTTGAAAGTAAGTTCAGGCTCGAGGCCCCTTTTAGGAGTTGTGCTATTTCCTCCCATTGTTTCTGTGAGATGCACATCATGCAAGATCGTTGAGCAACACCGCCCAGTGCGTCTCCTCTGTTTTATTTAAGACTCTGTCCTATCTTGCATGAGCTGGAAAAGTTTCCCAATTTTCAGCACTTCGTCTTTCAGGAAAATCCCCTAACAAAGTAATTTAAACTCTAATAAGGCTGTCCAAGTGACTAGTTCTGATTAATGGCCAATGATATGCCTTGAAGCATGGGACAGCTTTAGAAAGCCAGGCAGAAACTCAAGAAGCAGATTCCATTCCCTGAATTGTAGACTAAAATGGCTTTACAGATCGACATCTCATATTTTATAGCCAAGGAGAAAGCTAATCCAGAATGAGTCTCTTTATTCTCCTTGGTTTATCTAAGCAGGCTACCATTGGCCAAAAATCTTCAAGAGGAATCTTAGGCCTTTCTTTGGCCATAAACACTGTGAACCCAAGGACATTGAAATTTATCCATACTGCCTATAAGGAGCTTCTCCCCCTCATGTTCATACTATTTATAATTTGTCTTTAGTTCAGTAGTTACACATGTATGAACAATTCATGAGGGAACTCATGATTTTGTATAATTAATATGTGCTCTTAAAAATGGGGAAAAAAAGAATGTGCCCTCAATTCAGATAAGGCCATGTTGAAAAGTTTTTTTCATAGTTTTTTCCTTATCTTCAGAATGGGTATAATTTTACCTCATCCATTTGACCATTGTGAGGATTTACCAGAAGAATTCTGGGAAATCATGAGGTAGTGGGCACATGAATAACATCCTTGATGTCATTAGCACTTAAAAATTGTACCCAGGAAATGTTAGAATTTTACATATGTTGGCTATCACCATTCTTCTTGATTATTAAGGACAGTGTGCTACCTCTGTGGATGGAAGGAGATAGGCCACAATATTTGAGCTGATTTTTTTTATTGTTTCAAATATTCATACTTTGGGTTCACTTTGGGAATCTTATGCAATAGACCTTCGGAATAGGAAACAATCAATCAAAAATGCCACCGAGCACATATTAAGCACCACTATTTGCTTACAGAACAATTCACTGGTAACATAATATGCTTGAGTCATTTGTCATCATCTTGGTGTCAGACAAGGATTTAAATGTTGTAACTCATTCTGGTGAGACTGTGTTCATCTTATATTTATTTTAATTTGTGATGTGGCTTTTGGATATAATCCCAAGACGTGAGAATGCATGGTGTCTGAGTCACTGGATTCGCTTGTCTCTCCTGTTGGTTCGTGTATAAAACATTCACTCTGATGGATAGTGTGCAGAACAGGACATGAACTTAATTCCTTATCATTCGTGTGGAAAAAGGGCACAGTGGTTGGCTTCCCCGTCCAATTCGTCTTTGAAGAAGGGAATCTCTATTCTTCTCTTGTCAGAATTTCTTTAATTTTGAATCATGCATTACATTCCATTTGCCCAAGGAAGTCTTTAGAGATTAGAAATTTCATTTCTACCCAGACTTATTTTCATGTATCTTTACACCAATGCTATAAAAATTCTGTCTTTAGCTGTTAGCCTAATGCTCTGAGGATGTATGCCCAAAGTCGTCATGGTGCTGCCTCCTTATCTGATGTTGATTTTGTCCTAAGGAGCTGACCATCTCAGTGTAGCTCCGTGAACAGCCGCTGACTGTGCATTGACAGCTCTATGGTGTGTGCTGATTTAATTGAAAACATTAAGTCTATGCAGAGGAGAATGTTTTTGCTTACAAATCATTTCTACAGTACTGATTATTGGCCAGCAAAATGGCACACCGAATATTGTAAAACAGGGGAGTTAAAACAAAGTCGAGCCTCATAGACAAAAACATCCATAGTTTTGGTTTGCAAAGCCTTTGTTGATGCAAATTAGGGAAAGGAGATGTCATTATGCTTTTATGAAGTTCCATCAGGGAAGTTTAAAGAGAAACAAAAACTTGGATTCAAACTCTCAGAAAGCAAAGACACTAAGTTCAAACTTGCGTTTTTCGCTGAAGATGTCTGGAGTACTGTTGCCTGTGGGTTGCTAACAGGAATGTGTTAGGATGAAAAGTAGGAGGAACCCAGGCAAGAGAAGGCAGAGGACAAAGGGAGAGAATCGGAAGGGAAGGAACCAGGCTTTGGTACCATGTTTGGCTCTCGGTAATTCTAGCTGTTAAACCAATGGTCTTTGGAATTCAGCGATTCATTGTATGGGAAATGACCACTGGGCAGCTGGTCTGGGGAGGGCACTGGGAGCATTGTGACTAGGAAAGGACAATATCACCAAAATGGGAGAATTGGACAAAACAGGGTATGTATTTAACTCAATGCAGTTTGACATGGCATTCAGTTACAAAGAGGCAAGATAACGTACAAATAGAGCACTATAAAAACCAACATTCAGGGTCATTACTCTCACTTTCCTTGAAAGAAAAGCATTTTAAAAGTTAGACAATAAATCCATGTGCTGTTGCAAGGTACTCGTTGAGGTGCGTAGCCTGAAAACTGAAACTTCCCATCGCACCAGCACAAGTGTGCTGCCATTCCCCAGAGGGACCCCCTGGTACCAATCTGGTGCGTCACATTTCCTAGTAGATACACACCATGCATATTTTTCCTTGTCTGCACTCAGAAAGTTCGTGTGCTCTGGGATGCGACACTCTACCATGCAACCTGTGGTATTATCAGAGCATGTGTCACGAGACAGGTATTTCCTAAATGGTGTATCGGCTCGCTTCTTCCAGTTTTCACTGAGTGGCTGTTTCTGCACTTGCGCTTAATCTTCCCAGACACGTTTAAGCAGGAGCGAGGTAAAAACCAGTCGGACACCATATTTGTGATGCCCGTGGTGGTTCCATGCTTGCACTTCTGCAGGCACTCAAGTGTGAGCAGCTCATAGTTACGTCTGGAGGGACACAGAGTTAAGGCTATATCATTTTTATATTCTGTCTTTCTCTTACCTTATGCTTGTTTGCATTTTGAGGAGATTCTGTATCCTTTTTTTTTCCCCACCCTCGTGGTACATTTGGGAGAGTATAGATACGAGGAACAGTTGTGTGTGAATTAGGAGAGAGACAGAAAACTGAGATGATCTTTGCATTCTGTGCATAGATTTCAATTTAGATACCCATAATTCTTTGGTCATTGAGGCTGGTGCCTTGATAGATATTGCTAACTTTAATCCCTCAACAGTTGTAGACTTTATTTCCATTTTCTCAGGGAAAACTAAGGCATAACATATTATTATCTATTTATTAGAGCCAAACAGCTAAAAGTAACAGAGTTGAACTCAGTTCTTATGATGACAAAGACATGGTGTCCAAAATGGCATTGAGTATGGACATGCCTTCCCACAATTCATCAGTGTATTTATATCCCTGGCCATTAAAAAGAGTATTTATTTTCTTTATTTTCATTTATATTTTTTGTAATTTCTCACCAAAAATGTATACAATTTCTTTCTCCTCCAATTATAGGACTGGGAAAAATGTGAGAAAGGGATAGCTGATTCGCTGGAGAAGCTACGAACTTTCAAAAAGAAGTTGTCCCAGCCTCTACCAGACCACCACGACGAACTCCATACTGAGCAGATGCGGTGCAAGGTATGAGACTGGATGGAGACTGTCCCTGTCCCCTAGCCACATACTTCTGCTGGAATAATGCCTGTGAGATCACATCTCAGGGAGACACCAGGGACTATGTGAGCATATGAAGTCCTTGGAGAGAACATTAGGGGAGTCAGCAATACAATGCGACCTCCTTTGTTGATTTACAATAGTTGGTTGAAATTATGGACCAGTTTATGGATTACCCAGAGGAAGCAAATGAAAAATTTAAGACCCAACATAAAAGATATTTAAAAGCTGAGTCAAGAGCAATAAATATCTTTCTGAAACATCCACACTGGAGAGTCGGTCTAACAAAACAGTCTAGTCTAAGAAAAGAAGGACAGGATTGGCATCTTGGAAAATCTACAGACCGGAGCAGAGGAGCACACCCTACCTGGCAGACCCTTCTGTACAGAAATCAGGAAAAAAAATAGCTGATCTCAATCAAAGCAAGGAGTGACCCAATCCTTAAATCGCTCAGAGCTTCAACCACCTACAGACTGTGATTGCTACCTCTAATCGCAATTATGATCATTACCTCTAATTGTACTTGGCCACAATCAGGAGTAACATAGACCACTCCCTAGATTATGAGGTCACTAAGATCAGCATGATTTAGTGGCTGTAAGATTTATTCTCTGCGCACCTGTGTAACCAAGCAGAGTGCCTGGCCAGCACTTTTTGGCTGAGTAAAATACTGATCATATCAAAAGTAACTTCATAAATGGTTCCTTTCAACTTAACCATTTCTGGTGTTTCCACGATCATTTTTACATTACTGCTGTATGATAATCCTAGTTAAAAAAGTTATAAAAATATATTCACTGAAATTTGAGAAAGGCAGCATTAGGAAAATTAAAAGTGATACACATTATACCAAAGATGATGAATGAAATATATTGCTATGTTACACTAAGGTGCATGTGAAGGTCAACTGATGTGATGCATTCAAGAGGCTAAGGCAAGAGGACTCTGAGTTCAAGGCCAGACTGGGATACATAAGGAGCCCTTGCCTCAAAAGAAAAGGATGTGAAGGCTATGAACATTAAAATGAGTTTATTTTAAACCTGTGTAGTTACCTGGGTAGTGGTGGTGCTCTCCTTTAATCCCAGCACTCAGAGGCAGAGGCAGGCAGGTCTCTGTGAGTTCGAGGCCAGCCTGGTCTACAGAGCAAGTTCCAGGACCAGCCAAAGCTACATAGAGAAACCCTGTCTCAAAAAACAAAACAAACAAATAAATAAAAACCTGTGAGGTTAATCTAATAAAGAAAATTTCTGATAAGCAGGAATGGGCATGATCTAATACCAGACTCCTCCTGTATGCCAGTGGTCTCTCATTTGGCGTGACACATGCTCATGGGGACATTGTTGTTTTTCTTATGCTAGATGAGAAAATGGAAGAGTCTAGAATAACATGAATGTTTCACATTAGTAATTGACAGATTTATCTGTATTTCAAGACTGTATTTCAGCCACACTGCCTGAACTACTGGGTAGACTCTGAACCAGTGGGCTTGGATTTGCATGGTAGTGTTACGTGTGTGTGTGTGTGTGTGTGTGTGTGTGTGTGTGTTCTTTGGGTTTAGTTTGGTTTTAGAGAGGATTTTACTGTGGAACCCAGGCTATCCTCAAACTCACAGAGCCCCTGTACCTCAGCCCCTGGAGTCAGTGCTGGGAGTATAGGCAAATATCACCACAGTTAACTCTTTCTTTTTAAATTCATGAACTGATGCTTGAGTTGTGAGGAGGAGTGGGATTGATATTAAAGAATACGGTCCTTACACTGGTATAACAATTTAATCTGGCTAAAGGTATAGACAGAATGCTGCATATTTATTCACCTGGAAAGTCTGGTCTTTCGGCCAGTAAAATACTTGGACAAGTGTCCTGCTTTTGAGTTTGGAGATTAGGAGGACATGTTACCACACAGCTCCATTATGCTGTTCCCCAAATCACCCTCGGCAGCAAAACAAAGCAATTACTCGAAAATTTCAGGCTAAATCCTTGTTTGCTTAAATTGCCTGGAAAGTTAGCCCCAGATAGCACCGTTAATTACTTTTTCCTTTAGAAACTTGTCTCTGGTGTAAAGAGACGGGAAAGACAGAGAATAGACTGTATGAAATTCTCCATTCATACACTAAATGAGCTGGAATCTAAAAACAACAGCTGGCGGAGAGCGACAGTGGCACAAATTACGAAACTGGTCACCTGTCAAAGCGTGGCAGAAACCCACATCTGCTCATTGGAATATGGCTACAGGGATTTTTTTTTCCTTCACATAATGCCCCCAAAGGACAAGTCCATAATCAATAGCTTCAATAAATCTCTGGTCCTACAGAATGTGTACCTCGTGAATTACTTTAAGTGGAGGAGAAACTGTAACAAAGCTTGATATTTTCGTGGTCAGCATTTATCACAGAATGTGTCAACCAAGCATTTACCAATGGCGTTCAACCTAGGAAATTTCCCTTTTTAAATATTGTATTTGTGTGATCGGGAACCAGACAAACTAATGGATGGTTAAGGGGTTCTGAAATCAGTGTAGGTGTGTTCATGGTCTCAGGGTTGTAGGATGATATAAATTCAGAATAAAAGTGGCCATGACACTGAAAAATCTTAAGAGTTTGAGAAAACAAACACCATCCTAAAAAGATCAGTGTGGTGGTGAAGGTTTTGCAGGGAACCTTGGTGTTTTCTCAGAAGCACTGGCAGGTTTTCCAGTTAGGTAGGATGCAAAGAAAACAGAGCTCGAGTTTGGTGTTCAGAAAGAGTTTGTAGACAGGGAATTGTAGGAAGGGCCACCAGAGCCCCTCCAAAGGGTTAAAGCTGTCGTGGGGGTTCATGGATGTGTGTTCCCACACAGGAATTGGAAAACACCGTTGGGAGGTGGACAGATGACCTGGCAGAACTCATGCTACTGAGGGATGCCCTGGCCGTGTACATCAGTGCCGAGGACATCTCCATCCTGAACGAACGTGTGGAGCTTCTGCAAAGGCAGTGGGAAGAGCTGTGTCACCAGGTAAGATGTGGTCGGAAGGAGGAAGTAGCTCCTCAGGATGGGAAGGTGGGAGGCAATCCATGACACCAGACAGGCTTGATCCATGTCTGGACTCACCCTGTGACTCACTGCGTAGACAGAGAAGCCTGTGATCATTGCCAGAATATTTCAGAATAAGGACAACTATTATCATCATATTATACTTTGGATTCATCTATACTGAAGTATTTCTTTCTCTTTCCTTTCCTGGCCTAAACTGTTGTGCTTTCTAGGTGTGAATTTTCAGCTGGTTCAATACTGGTGGTATGTTCTGGATTTTAAACATGGAAGAATCACATTGTTTTAGTTTTAATATTAACAGTATTCTAGAGATAGTTTTATTTGTTGGAACAGTCATAGTTTTTTCTTATGAATTCATGGGTGCATGGCATTGTTAGGCTTACCTTATTTACTAAATGCCCTCCTGTGTGTGCAAGCTGCTAAAGAAGATTCTAACTTAAGCTCTGAAAGGGAAAGATGGATGCAAAGGCAGCAGAAGAGCATCCCGGGCAAAAAAGGAACATTGGGTAAAGGTTCGCAGTGAAGCCTGCTGGCCACCTAAGAGCCCGTGGCTGCACTTGGCAGAAGTCTTGGTGCCTTGTTCTTTAGTGCTGTGCCCAGAGGACCATGTCTGGCTCACTGCCAGCTGTAACACACCCTGAGTACCATGCTGACACAGTACTGGCTATAACACACCTAAACACCAACACTGCCAGCTATAACACCTCCTGAGTAGAATCCCTGCCACACTGGCGGCTATCACACACCTTGAGCATCATTCCTGCCGTGCTGCAGGCTCTCATACACGTTTGTTCAGTGGAAGGGTCGTTGCAATTAGTGTGAACACAGGCCGTAAATAGAAACTCTTTCCATCAAGTTTCTAATCGCACTGGAACTAAAGTCAGCCGAGAAAGTCCTATACAGTTATGAAGAAAAGTCTATAATGAACAGATGGAAAGCAATGCATAAAGATACTGGCTAGCTCAGGGTGGCGGGCATTGGTGAATGCAGAGAAAACTTACTTGTGTAGTTATTTTATGTATGTGTGTATGTCTGAGTGTATGCACATATACCATGAACATGCAGGATCACACAGAGGCCAGAAGAGTGTGTCCGATCCCAGGAGCTGGCGTTAGTACAGAGGGTTGTGAGCTGTCATGTGGGTGTTGGGAGCAGAGCTCAGGTCCTCTGTCAGAGTCGTAAGCACTCTTAACTGCTGAGTTGTCTCTCCAGCCCCCTATTTATCATTTTCTTAATTTTGAGAGAAGGCTACAACTACTTTCTCTTCAGAATTCACTTCCTTGTCCCCTGCTAAGCCTTCACCACATCCCTTCTTGGAGGCCTTGATCATGCCTAGACTGACTACTTTTCTTCTGGCTTGCTCACCTATTTTCTCTCCTATCTTACAACCCTGTGAAGTCTTTATTGGAAATATTCTACCCTTAGTATTTTCATAGTCCTGTGAATTCCCATTTCCTCTTTGTTCCGTGCCACCATGGAACACATGTTTTTTATGAGTGTCTGTAGTCTGATCCCAAGACTTGGAGGCCCTTAGATGCACAGGCCTTTTCTCTGGACAGCCAGTGCCCACAGCAGCTAAGTGTTCTCTGCATATGGCTAATAATGAAGGCCATGAACTACATGCATGTCCTGACAGTTTCGTTTCTCTGAGGATAAAATAGTGACAGAATTTTAATATTTGGGAGATGAAGAAAACTATGATCATATGATAGTTTCTGATTCGGGGAAAATTGTGGAACAGTGCATGGAAGTATCATTATTGCTAATTCTTAAGCCAGACATTCATATGTTCTAAAGTTGCCCACTAAACTTAGATAAATCTGCTTGACAGCACAGCTTGGAAGTGGCGTTTGGCCACGTGACACGCTTTGAAGACATTAATCTTGTGCACCTGTGGTGAGTAGACTGGAACGTGAGAGAGAGGAAGCCGATAGAACATCCGGTGCTTCTAGAAACTTCCGCTGCCAGAGTCTTAAACTATGAAAATGAGACATAATTATCCTGTACCCGTCCCAGTCTGATCTACATGTGTTTAAACCAGTGAGAATGTAGCCTTGGGTCTGGCCAGGTGCCAAGACTTAATAATTCTCGAGGAGGGACACAGAGGAGTTACTAGCTCTTGAGGCTGTTGTTTCCGGTGAACTTATGTCAAATATGAAACCACAACAGGAAACAAGCCTGTGCCCAGCTCCTCGTAAAAGTTGACAAACTCAGCTGAACGTAGGTCACATTATGTCTGCTAAAGGAGGGGAGAGCCTGCCCTGCTCGTGTAGAAGCAGCTGAGGAGAGGTGAGGAGTAACTGGATCCACAGATGAGGATGAGGAAGACAGCTGTAAGTAGATGCTGTGGCGCTTCAGAGCAAACACAGAAGGGGATGGGGTTTTCAGCCACCCCAAGGGATCTGTCCTAGCTGGGCCCAGTTGCGGATTATATCACTTTTCTTCCTCTGTTTCTTTGTAGAACCATGTGTGATTCTAGCTGTAATGTAAACATCTAACACCACATCACTAGAATTGCTCAGTGTGTGTGTGTGTGTGTGTGTGTGTGTGTGTGTGTGT